>CM035153.1:43528442-43823442 GCA_020205615.1 Panax quinquefolius | reverse complement strand
GGGGTTATCTCCAAGGTTGACATTGTCTTTCCCGGTATTGTTTCTGGGACTGAAACTGAGTATCTAGGGGTTATCTCTGAGATGAAACGACCTTCTTCGGTGTGATTTTTGGTATTAGGTTTTTTGTCCTCCGAGTTATCTCGAAAGATGATTACGCCCTCTATAATGTTTAATGTAGTGTCACGAGAAAATTTTGAGTGTCTACAGATGCCCCTCTTTATCATATTCATGCAATTCAATGGCATGGATATGATAAAGAAAACTTGACACTTTAAATGCAACAAGATGATCATGATGCAATGTACAACAACATGATGCAAATGTATGTGGTTTGTTGGATTGTTCTCCAACATGGTGGGATGATTTCTGGCTCCCCTTGACTTCTACCGGGATTGATAGTTATTACTGACAACCCTGATGAACTGTCTTGGACGTGCAATCCAATGCTTTCAAAAGCTTCTAGGATGTTGACGTTGGGGTTATTACCAAAGTCCTTAATCCTTAATATAGACTTCACGCTGAAGATGCATCTCTTATGTATAAGAGACTCTATGGGGATAGAGCTTTATCTGTTGAGGATGTGTATAACATATTCCATCATCGGTCCTCCCCGATGAGGATGTTCTTCCCTGGTTTGTACCGCCAGGTCTTTCCGCTGCTCTGTTGGATTCATGCTATCACGATTGGTGTTGTCGAGGTCATTTCGACCTTCATTGACATGTGCATCAATGGATGAGATCCCTACTGGGGATAATGTCAAGGCTGCTTGACCTTCGTTGACATGTGCATCAATGGATGATTGTATAAAAACTCGTTAGGGAAATGGTTTTAGGGCTACGACCCTGAATTGATGGCATCAGACCTTCGTGAGGTATTGTCAAACGTAGTTTGCAATGGCTAAGAACATTGGTATAGTGTACCTTATGTTTGAGGGAATTCCAATGAGTGATATGTAAAGCCACAACTTAACCCGTGAAAACCAGGATTTCAGGTTGTTCTTCTCAACCGCATAACATTTTTATTCCTGATTTGGCCTTTTATGCTTGTAAGAACTCCTTTGCAACTCGAACTGGACCGAGCCGGAGGGGTGGGAGTGATGTATGGTAGATATTACCCCGAATGTCATTCGATACTTGCTAGGAGTTAAATCCGGCTGAGGCGCTCAAGGGCAGGACCGTTCGTACAGTCCATTGAGCGTAGATGCTATAAGCAGGCTATTGAGTGAGCCCATACCCGATGATGTGAGAGTCAGGGATCACATTCTTCGATGATTGTTCCTGATGATCATTAGGGGCTGCTTCATAGCTGATAACTCTTTTACGGAGTCATTCGCTTTGGTGAGTGCCACACGACATGTGGACTGTATCGGAAAGTATGATTGGGGCTCCTACACCTTCGCCTATTTCCTCAGGGGTATGCGCATGCATTCACAAGGCTTGACGGAGGCTTCGCTAGGATTTTACCCATTTCTGCTGGTGAGTATTTCTCTTATAATTTCCCATGTATAGGTTAAGAGTGTTGACTGACAGCAGATGTGTGCCTTTGTGTTGGCAGTCCTGGGCCTATGAGATGCTCCCATGTTTGTGTCCTGTGAGTGTGCTAGACTTGGAGACCTATCCACGAGGATGGCGATGGCATCATTCTATACTGGTGGAGGTTCTTGTAGCAGAGGGTTTCACTCATTGTCTCGTACAGCTGGAGTTATTGACAACTGATGCCATTACTTGGATCCCATATTCTGGGGAGCACTTGGCCATTGGTTTTGAGGATGGGTACCCGACTAGTGTTGAGTATGCGATTTCCACTATAACGCCCCAGAAAATTTGGATTTTTGAGAATTAAATTTTTATTTTTATTATGTGGATTAAATGAATTTAATCCATTATTTATGGGAGTAAGCTATTCGAGGGTCGTTCTATGACCTAGAAATATCGAAACGTCGTAGTATTTTGGCTACGTGATAGAATTAAAGTGTTTGAATTTCCAAGACTAAAATAAAAACTTTCTGAGAAATTTTCCGAAAACACTATTCACGCAGTTCTACTCGAGAATTATTTTTGAACTTCCGAGAAATACGTAATGATAGAATATCGAGGCAAGATGGAATATCTAATAATATTTCAGTTATGGCAAGCTCACTTTTTCGCCTGCAGACTTAAAACCAAACGATTAAGGAAAAAGGGAATTCCGAGAAGGAAGTTAAGTGCGTAGGATGAATTAAAGCAAGGATTGTATAATACGTAAGTATTATACGAGGTAATGGATATAAGTATAATATGAGGTATTATACGAGCATGTTTGAATGATGGAATATCTTATATTAAATAATTATACGAGTTAGAATACGAGATTAATATGTAAAGTATACGTTCTAAGGTTTTATGTTAAATGAATAGGATTTTGTAGAACATTATAAAGTCCAATAAGAATTGGTAAAGCCCAAATGTAAGAATGGATAAGTCCAATAAGAATTAAGGTGTAAGCCCAAGGGGTTGGTTAATGAGAAGTCCAAAGTAACTTAATGCAAGCCCAAAAGGAATAAGCTAAGTTAATTAGACTTAAGCCCAATGTAATAATCCAATGGATTAGGAGGATCCATGGGGAAACCCATGATCATATGTATAACCCAAAGTAGTGGCCAAGTAAAGTACTTGGTGGCTAAGTAAAAGTAATGAGCAAGTAATTAATGTGATAAGAAAGTAAAGTGCTTATGTGTGGTGAACAAGTAAAAGTTGTGATCAACAAGCAAAGGATAAGCTAGGTGATTAACAAGTAAACTTAAAGGCTAAGTTATGTGATTAGCAAGTAAACTTAGGGTTTAAGTAAAGGAATAGTATGGAGGTTTAGTAAGGAGGTGGAGTGGTCTTATGACCATTATACCCTAACCTAGCAAGTCTTATAAATAGCAAGCTTGGATTTCATTATTCCTTGTTAAAATTTCATCCAACAACTTCTCTTAGAGAACAACTTATTGGTTAGAGAGAATAAGCACTTGTAAGTCAAACTTTTATTGTGAAATTTTCAAGAAGCAAGAAGAAGAACAAAGCTTAGTCAAGTGATTATCAAGGGTAAGAACTTTAACCATGAATCTCTTTCTCTTCCATTGTTAGAGAGGTGGGTAGTGGTAGAACATGTATGCTAAGGAATGATTAATGAATGGACTTAAGTCGTATAAGTCATGAATAAGTAATTCAAACTTAATTAAGTTATGAATTTATGAAGAGTTTATATGAACTACTCATATGTTTACCTTAAGAAGATGATATGATAAGGAGATGTGAAAATGGTGGTTAAAGGACTTAATCTATAATAAGTCATGAGAAAGGAAGTCATAAGTAGTTATACTTTTATAAGTTACAAAACTCACAAAGGTTAAGTAATAACTTATCATATTTATAAGTTAATGAGATGAGTATGTCAAGATATTAGTTTGATGGTTAGAATCCATTTGAAACGATGAACAAATCATAAGAAATGAAGTTAAGGTGGAATTCATGAGTTTAGACGATAATCATCGAATTCGTGAAAATCTCGGAATGGAAGTCGAATTTTGATATTGAGCTTGGAAACATTAGTTTTCAATGGAGACAAGTCATATTTGGCATTATAGAGTTGTGGACTCGAAAATGACCGGATTCTAACTTAGAACGAAGAAACGAGCGTTGAATGTTCACGAACGTTTATTGTTTTCGTTAAAATGGACTAATAGGTGAATTTTTAGCAAACTACGTCAAATAGATAAAATTCTTACATGAACGTGTAGAGTATGTAATTTGTGAACCGTAGGCTTTTGAACGAGCCAATTCGGACTTATAACGAAGAAGTTATGTGTCCGGGAAGTTCACAAAATTCCAAAAGCTGTAAATTTTTTTAAGGCACAGAGTTGGCACCGCGGCGCCAACCCAAGGCCAAATAGTGGCACCTTGCAGTACGAAAGCACAAAGTGTCATCACCTCGCTAACTTTCACGCAACGCGAGATAAAAAACTAAGAGTGAAGGCAGCCATGGCTGATTCCAGTCCAGTTTTAATGATGAGAAGAAGGTTTACAAGTATAGAAAGAAAGATAATTCATTAGTAATAAAATAAGGTGTTAATATAACATTGTTAAGGCATTGTTAGACACTTAATGTTTGATAATTAAAGGTTAATAATCAATTGAAAGATGAACGTAATGAGAACAACGTAATGTACTAAGCCGACTGTAGAAATTTGTTGACCAAGTTGATTATGAATCTAATGGTTTGCAATACCAGTATGGATTATGTAATTACTTAATGAACATGATAAGACCTTTCCTAAATCACTGTTATAGTGATGACTTTAGGAATTTAATGTTGTTTAATGAGTAGTTAAACGACAAACGTAAAGTATAGAGAACGTGAATAATATTCAATAATGATAATACGTGAACGTAAACGGTATGCAATAAAGTGTACTTAACCAATGACAATCAAGTTTTGATTAATAACGTAAAAATGTTAGTAAGTCGTGAAGAAGGATGATTAACTTGAAACGAGTTGGATTAATGAAGTAAATCTACGTAAGACATAGAAGAGAAAGAAGTTGGTAAGAATGATGTAAAGATAATGGCAAGCCGGAACCAATAGTAACAAATCTAATGTATGATTAGATTGAGATGAAGGGTAAGATTCATTAGGAACTATGTATGTTCATTCTTGACCTAATGTGGTATGTGATGTGGTTATGTATTGTAGAGACCTTAAAGACTGAAAGGAAAAGTTATTTTTATTGTAGCAGACGCTGAAGGCAAGTTTTTCTTAAACGCTTGTCTAACCTTCATGTTAGCCAAGTTTTCTGTGATTCATGATGTTATAAGATGCATGAATGATTTTAAAGAAAAGTTCGATGCCAGTTTTGACTTGGCTAGAGTAATCTTGAAGATTGATTGATTTATTTACAAGTCTTTCAATATAGAATTGTTAATGCTATCCTACGCCAATTGTTTGGTACGGATTCAAAGTAAGCTTGAGTTTGAATAAACAAATGTATTTTCATCGATTATTCGATGGGCACACGAGGTTGCCAAAACTTAAACGTAAATATGTTTAAAGAATGTAGTGTTGATCAACATAGAGTACTATGGGCTGATCACCCAGAAGTGCTCGTAAGATATGCCGGACTTACGGACTTAGTGCCGGGTTGTCCTTTTCAAAGAAAATATGAACTACTCATGGTCTTGAGCCAGAATTGATGTTTTACTGAATATTGTTATTGTAAAATGTTTTGAAGGAAAAGAAATGCTATTTTGAATTATTGATAGTACTTCATAACTATTATCCAGTTATTGAAGATATACTATTCCTATGTTTCAAGCATGTTGTTTAAAAGAAATTATTGTACTTGCTGAGCTTGTTATGCTCACTCTTGCTTGAACCATATGAATGCATTTAGAATTTGAGCGAACCAAGGATCGGCGAGGATAGAGGAAGGATGAAGCTGAACGATTAGTTTACCTTGTAATAAACTAGTAAGTTGTATATATCATAGAATGATGAACAAAGAATGTAATGGTTTTAGAACCTGGGAACGAGATGTAATATTATTAATGTAATAAGAATGTTGTTGATACACACATTTTGATGTCGTTTCAATAGAATGAATGTACAGTTATAAGTACCGTGTAGCACCATTTGTCGGGTTGGAAGAGACCCAGATTTGGGGGCGTCACATTCACTTGTAGGATTCATATCTTTACAGATGGAGGATGTGGGCTTTATTTAGGAGAGCGTGCTATTAGGAGCACCACAGGAGAGATTCGTATACCGATCTTGCCTCCTGCCAGGCGTTATTGGCCTGTTTCACAGTCACCCGTCATTGATATCCCCTTGATGGGTGTTGACGGTTTTACACTGTTAAAGGGTCCACATACCCAGGCTACGTTCCAGTATTGGTGGTCCCTTCGTACCATCGGAGCCCAGACCCGTGCCACACAATTTATAGGGGATATGGTTCCTAGATCTGTGATGATGACGGATTGGATGGCCTGTGTCAGAGATTCGACTCATTTGACACAGATTGACAGTTTGACCCGACAGTTGGACCGGGCACATTTCTTTATCCGGCACTTGGGCAGAGATCTGGCAGAGGCATATATATTTGATCATTCCAGCTCAGAAGCTGGCCCCTTAGATGACCCATATGGCTTTGCCGGTGCAGATCCTCCATTGTATAGGCCTGACATCCCCGTAGATGGAGACCCTATGACTTAGGAGGAGTTAAATTAGGTGGACAAGATTGATGATGTAGACATTGACACCATTATCTTCTTCTGATGTATTTCTCGTTATATCTTTTGATAGGCCTCTGTTAGACACTGGGTGGCTATGCCCCATTCTCGCTATAGCTTTTTGTCAGGAATAAATATGTGGATGATATTCCAATTTATATATGATTTGATTATGATATATATATGAATGAATATGCAAGTATGTTTGAATTAAGAAAAGCAATAAAGTCCTTTGATAGATAATAGAAACATATGTACAAGGACTTAGAATGAATTGATCAAATATGTTAGGTTGATCCTACATAAGCAAAACAGCTTTGTAAAGTCCTTAAAAAGAAATGATGTATAAGGACTATAAATATAGAAAGATCAAGCATGTTAGGTTGATCTTATAATGTAATAGATAGGCTTGTCTGATTGTCGAGCACTGCACCAGAAATCGTAGTCTGCCAGGAGAGTCGAGAATAACTTGAGAGCTATTGTAACGACCCCAAAATTCATAAAATTTAATTCTCGATTTCGGTCGTTAATAATACATTCAACCTCTAATTTTTACATCATTAAACCATAATACAACCATTGAAATTTGCGGAATAATTAAAATTTTCTATTACAAATCTTTCTCGTTCCCAGAACTTTCAACCTTTACATCTAAATATCTCAGAATCATTTTTAATACTACAATAGTTTACATTGCAAAACAATATTACAATTCAACATTAATACATTATTCGGAACCTTAAACATGGTTCAAAAAAATAATAACACAACCAAAGTGTATAAATCTTCAAGTATCACATCTGATTCATGTCTTTCAAGTAAAACATAACTTTACCTTGAATCTTGAACATGCAAAAGTGTTTATTTGCAAGGTTAAGCTCGATAGCCCAGCAAAATCTAATAGTTTTCATGCATCACATAGCACATAATAGCATGCTCAACATATACCTCATAAACATTGGACTAACATAACATACATGTTACAGTTCATATAACAAGTATAAAGATGTATAATGATTGAGTTCCTTACTCAATCAGCATGCTTTACTCAATCAACGTAGTCATAAGTTGACTTTAACATTTCATACATTCAACATATATATAACACATCATGCTCTTTGCAATAAAGATTTAAATCAATCAAATTCACATAGCAAATAGGAACTGAAAGACTTGCCTTGATCGTTGTTTACCAATAACAGTTTAACAGCTTAAGTTATTTGCACTTCACGTGCCCTACACAATTATATAATCATGCACACCAACTATTAGTCACATAGCAATGCATAATAGTTTTAATGTAAACTTTACTCTACATCTCATAACCCTTCCTATTATATATACACAATGTTCAATTTTATTGTGTTAACTTTCAACTTATATCTCATTGTATTTCATATTCGAAGTTCATTCAAGTGTTTAAGTCTTGCTAGGACTACTTATTGTTTTTATATTAACACTATTCAATATCTTATTATATTCATTTCATTTGATTTAAAACACTTTTTACGTTCATTATCACTTATCACGGCGTTTCGACGTTTATTCATCACACGCCCAATTTGCCTCTCTTGTGTGTGCTTAGTATGCGTATTTAACTTATCTAATATATCATTTATTAATGTTAAGCATCATTATACTTCATAATATTCATGTTCTATAACTTAGAACAATATCTATTAGCGTCGACGTCACTATACTTGTGTATGTGCATGACCGACGCCCTCCGATTGCCTCTGAATACGCATCAGTAACAACGATGACCATTTTGACTACTGTTTCTGACCCCAAATTGAAAACCTTAAAGAATAAAAGTTGTAGGTCTATTCGTCCTCGTTCCGAATCATCTTGAATCACCTCCATCAGAGTTCGTATGAAAACATTATGCCTATTTTACTAAAACAGGTAAAAAACAGTCACACCTGACACACTTTGGGCGCAGCTGCGCCCAATTAAGCCTTGGGCATAGCGCAACTGCGCCCTACAGTTTAGCTGCGCCCTACAGTGTAGCGGTGCCCAAAATGACTTAGGGCACATCGCAGCTGCGCCTGTTAACAGAAACGGGACCAGAACCTACTGTTATTCGCGATTTTTAACCCTTTTTCTCCTACTAATCTTCATAACTTGAGTTATACACATCCAAATTAGTCCGTTTTCGATTCTATGGATTCGTAATTCATAGAACTACAACATACTAGAATTCTAATAATTTATAAAAACATTAACCAACCTAAAATTTGACTCAAAATACATGTTCATACTCTATTTTTATGTTTTAACACATTTAGCGAATTCGATCGTCACGACTTTGTTTCGTAACCAATTAACACGATTTAAACTACGCCTTTTTCGTTTCTTAACATACTAACATAATCCAACATCAATTTACAGATTATAACAAGTATAGAGCATCAAATTTCGTACTTTCTAATGCCATATCATATGAATATATCACTGCTATTTTAAATTCCCTCCTACAATCCAATTTTACGTGTTTGATTATTCCAATAACACTCAAATATGGTGACTAACAGATTCTACCGAACTATATGTACACATATATACAATCATCCAACGTGACTTAATAGTTTACAAAAAATTTTCACAGAGAACTCAAACATAAAAATTAGAACTACGATATACCTTAATCCTTGTTTATTGAAGCAATTGATATATAGTGGCTTCAATTTCTTCCATAGCAAAACCCTCAATCTCTTAGCAATTCTCTCTGTGTTTTTCTCTCTTCACTACCATTCTCTCTCTAACCCTCTGCTATTTTGGCCTTAGAAAATAAGACGCGAAGAAATAAACTGGCACTCCCCCATGTACTCTTCCGTTAAAAAATAACAAAAAGGCGTCAGTTGAATAAGCTAAAGGCCACAGGGCCTTGTTTGGCTACCACAAACCCGCCAAACTAGATTATTTTTATAATACTTTTATTATATAGTTTCACTTGTCACACATGTAACATTTAAATAACTTGCAATTATAATTATAATAATTATAAATCCCATTGTAACATACTTAATAAATCTTTACATATCTAATTTAATTAATAAATTAGATCAAAACAATATTTTATTTAATTTAATTATTTTTTTAAATATTAAGCAATTGATTTAATTTAATTATTTCCTTAAATTAAATCCTTTAAATAAAATTAACATTATTCAATTTAATTTACATTAATCAATTTAGTTACTAAATTAATGCACCATAATTCATCAACAATTTATTTATCTTAATAAATAAATTAACTAAAATATTTATTTAATTTAATAAATATTTAAAATTAATTATAAAATTTATTTAATTTCTTCAATAGTTAACTTAACTATTAAACCTCACTTTCCAAATATATGGATATATATTTCTCTTCACACTATATCATATATTTCAACATATAAAGCACGTATATATACATACTCAAACTCAAAACATCTCATAATAAGAATTTTAATTATTAAATTCTTATTTTAAAAACTTATAAAAATTCGGGTTGTCACATCTTTCCCCCGTTATAAGGATTCCGTCCTCGGAATCAACGAAACCTCCCTTACTTGGTTTTCACCAAATCTCTTTTCAAAATTTATCGTTGAATAACTTCATCACATTATCTTAATATAGATTTTATATTTCTTACTCCCACCATTATTCATAATAAATTCTTGTAAGTTTTATTTCATAACATTTACTTAGACTCAATTATGTTTGAGTATTACATATTCTTTGACCCGTTCATTATCTTTCTCTAAGGATCATTATCATATACTATATTCTCAAACTCTCGGGACATTACATTCACCCCTTCTTCTGAGAATTTCGTCCTCGAAATTTTTGACTTTCTAATACTCGTTCATTTCATTTATCAAAATAGATTTTATGTCAATATCTATTTATTCATTAGGTTCTGCAACCAAATTCTTTCTCGAAGGATCTTTCTAAGATCACCATATTCCTCACCTCTTTCTCTTCTAAGAGTTTCACATTTTCTCTTCATCTGGAATTTCATTTCTATCTTGAAATTATTATTTTTTACTTAATTTTTCTCATCCTTCCACTTTCACCTTTCAGAATAATAAGAATCTTCCACAATTGCTCAATAATTGGGAAGCGATATGAATAACAGGAATTTAAAAGATTTCAAATCATGCTGAGGGGTCATAAGACCTTGAACTACATTCCTAGGTTATCAAGTATCTCAACTTGAACCTTTAACAGTCATAAGACTATACGGACCATGAACTCTTTTCTAGGTTTAACAGTGCTTCACCACCATAAACCATCTTTAACAGAATGTTTAGCAATCACACAGACTGAAAACACTCTCTGCAAGTACCCCTGCGTCGTGCATAATGTATTACATCTTAACATCGTAACGACTATATGCGTTATTTTCAGAACCATTGTCTCTGAAAACATGTCCCCTTTTATAGGGTTGTTCACCTCGACTTTTCAACATCTCGAATCGCTTTTAAAACAATTTGGTTTGGCATAACTTCTCAAGAAACGCTTGAATTTTATGAACATCTTTCAATATTCGTCTAAATTTGAATCAAATAGCATAGACTTCTACAACAATTTGAACATCAATCTAAATATATATATATATATATATATATATATATATATATATATATATATATATATATATATTCTCATATCTTAAAGAAATCTCAAAAAAAATAATTTATGGCGACATGATTTTGACGTTGTCATACTACATCTCTCCATAGTGGGCTGACGATCGTATGATCACATCCAACACCAGGTTCCATTGCATTGATGACTCCATCGTTTATCATATCACCCGATACATATAGTTAAAATATATTTTGAAAATTTAAAAAAATCATTTTTTTATCTAATCAAAACAAAAACAAAGATAGATATATGCGAATAATAGCACTGTTTAAAAAAATTCTTTGGTTCACTAGTGTAATCCAACATTTTTCAGAAATCAAAAGTATAACCATTGGCACGAAGTCAATAAATTTTGAAAATCTAGCAAAGCTAGAAGATTTGGAAAACCTATGTCTCCACTTTCTATACTAATCCATTGCTTAATAATTCTATATATTCCCACAATTCTCAATTTTTCATTCATAACTTATCTATACCCCAGTATAGTTCATCAAACTTACCGCACATTAGAAATTTAGGAACTTGCCACAATAATATGAGTTTAAGAACTTATCCTAGTCAGACTATAAGCGTCCATTCACTGAGGGGTTCAAAACATACCATATTATTGTGAGTCACGAACTTACCATATGCATTAGTTTTAAGAACCGCACCTAATCCTAATAATATATGAGTAATCTTAATAGTTTCTAACTATCAAACATACACATGAGAAAAGAATCACCTTTTTACCACATATACATCGATAGTGCGACACCAATATTCCAATGATTATCAATGTGATAAATTGAGTACAAGCACAAAACCCTCGCCCATACAAGGATTTGTACAACTTAGCCATCACATGAGTCCTCAATTGAAATCCCACCTAGCTCTATCTTACTCTTAACTTGCTCTTTACTTGATACGAATTCCTCGTATCACATTATCTATAACTCCTCGTGAGTTTATTTCGTACTATATCAAAGTACATTATCTACATAGCATCAAGCAATAATTATTCAAACATTACAGACTATCTTTCTTTTATAACTTAAACAGATCACGTTGTGATCTTATTTTATAATCATCTCCCTTAAAAGTCTTTTCTTAACTCGTGATCGTTTTGTTTTACGATCCCCTTTCTTTCCTTTTTCATCATTACGACATTCTTCGTTTTCTTGAGTATTGGAGTTAGGCAACTCCCATTTTTTTTTCACTTCAAGATTCTTCTTTGATTTTTCTTGTTTATATAACAATTCTTCCTTTAAGAATTTCTAACTTCATTCACATTGCTCAACATTTCATCATACGTATCCATTTTCTATACGTGGTACACATCGAGTCTCTAATAGTTTCAATATGGTACGCTGAGTGGTTTCCCACAAACAAACAACAAACTAGGTTCCGAGTTGCTAGTTTGTATATACCTCTGCTCTATGAAGGAATTGTTTAGCCCAGATACCATACATCAACTATTAAAGAGTACAACTGTACCATACTTAAATATAACTTTTTTTTATTCTTAACTTCTTTATCATTCTCTTCTTATAGACATTGTCTATTTATTATCACCTTAGATCCTTATTATTGGAGTTGGGTAACCCCACTTTCATATTCCTTAAAACTTTGTGAGATTCTTCTTTAAATTCTCTCACACATGTTTTAATCCCTCATTTATAAATTTCTTAAACTATTTCTTATTGTTCAAACTCTATTTCAGCGTATTCTTTCGTCATCATCATCTTCCTTCTCTAAGGTTATAGCCTACGGTACTCCTACCTACGGTTTATAACCTATAGCTTTGATACCAACTGTAACGACCCCAAAATTCATACAATTTAATTCTCGACTTCGGTCGTTAATAATACATTCAACCTCTAATTTTTACATCATTAAACCATAATACAACCATTGAAATTTGCGAAATAA
The DNA here is from genome assembly GCA_020205615.1 of Panax quinquefolius. Lineage (NCBI taxonomy): Eukaryota > Viridiplantae > Streptophyta > Magnoliopsida > Apiales > Araliaceae > Panax > Panax quinquefolius. Next base: position 43,810,639 of record CM035153.1, on the reverse strand, counting down.
TTAAAATTTTCTATTACAAACTATTCTCGTTCCCAGAACTTTCAACCTTTACATCTAAATATCTTAGAATCATTTTTAATACTACAATAGTTTACATTGCAAAACAATATTACAATTCAACATTAATACATTATTCGGAACCTTAAACATAGTTCAAAAAATAATAATAACACAACCAAAGTGTATAAATCTTCAAGTATCACATCTGATTCATGTCTTTCAAGTAACACATAACTTTACCTTGAATCTTGAACCTACAAAAGTGGTTATTTGCAAGGTTGAAATTTGGATGCCCCAACAAAATCTAACGATTTTCATGCATCACATAGCACATAATAGCATGCCCAACATATATCTCATAAACATTGGACTAACATAACATACATGTTACAATTCATATAACAAGTATAAAGATGTATAAAGATTGAGTTCCTTACTCAATCAGTATGCTTTACTCAATCAACGTAGTCATAAGTTGACTTTAACATTTCATACATTCAACATATATATAACACATCATGCTCTTTGCAATAAAGATTTAAATCAATCAAAATCATATAACAAATAGGAACTGAAAGACTTGCCTTGATCGTTGTTTACCAATAACAGTTTAACAGCTTACAGTTATCTACACTTCACGTTCCCTACACAATTATATAATCATGCACACCAACTATTAGTCATATAGCAAAGCATAATAGTTGTAATGTAAACTTTACTCTACATCTCATAACCCTTCCTATTATATATACACAATGTTCAATTTTATTGTGTTAACTTTCAACTTATATCTCACTGTATTTATATTCGAAGTTCATTCAAGTGTTTAAGTCTTGCTAGGACTACTTATTGTTTTTATATTAACTATAACACCCCCTTCCCGAAAAGGAAAGGGAGGTCACGTGCAAAGCACAACAAACCTCAAATTAAAAACAATCCAAAATAATTCATAATCTATTTAATATGCCTTTAATCATCACCTTTTTTCAATTATTAATACTCCAAAATTTATATTCCAAATATAACTCTTTAAATTCCCTCCGTTCGAACTAATTAAACAAATTAATAGACTACACATTAAATTACTAATTACTATATATATATATATATATATATATATATATATATATATATATATATATATTAACATGTTCTAGAACTAATAATAAAATATTAATGAATATTATTACTTCCTTATTTTGGTGGACCACTAACGAAATTTTCTAACTTAACAATCATTCTATTAACATTACTACAACTATACTAAATACTAACTTATTAATCATAATAAATATATATGTACTAACCCATCGACCACTAACATGATATGATATATAACACATATATGTAGATGAAAATTATTATTAAATCTTCTGAATAGCCTATGAACCACGAAAGTAGAGAAGCTCTCCAGTTATCTTATTCACAATTATGCCGACACTATACACACATATATACTGCTTACAGACCAAACTCATATTAATAAATTTATTTCTTACCCAATATTTAAACAAATCTCAGATTATCAGTTTCAATTGAGAATCATAGTAACACGCTGGATGATTAATTAGGCGGCATAACAAATTACTATAATTCCTATTGAAATCAGAATAATAATAATAATAATAATAATAATAATAATAATAATAATAATAATAATAATAATAATAATAATAATAATAAAATATTTTGAATACAATAACAAATACAATAATTACCTTTTTAGGGGAAGAATATGATGAATACAATCTGAATACTCTTGTTCTCAAACCCTATTACTTTCAGCCTCCTTCTATCACTCGTTCCGCCTCTTTGTTTTGTCGTTTACTAGAGTATTAATTTTAAGGAAACCCTGGCTTGACTTAATAATATGCTATACTTGTGGTCAAGTCCTAGAGTTATATCTATGAGTTTTGTAGCTTATCCGAGTGGAATCACTGGAAAAGGTGTTGTAGATTTTCGTGTGGACTGATTTTAGCAAAGGAGGCAAAAGCTGCCAATTTTGAAAAAGCTACTGCCCATGTTTTTAAAAGGACTGTTTCGGCCACTTAATTTGTGAGAAAAATTCTGGCCTTTTGGGACATGAAAGTATATGGTATAAAGTACCTCCTGTCCAAAAATGAGCTCATTCCGACTTAAAATGAGCAAGTTTTGACCATTTCAATATTTAGGTTTTTCCGACGAAAAACACTATAACTGAAGTTCTATAACTCTGATGCCCATGAAATTTAAACTGGAAGCTCACGTTAACATGTGTAAGATTCTGCCAAGATTTGGGAATTTTTGGAGTTAACCTTGAGGTAGCTAATTTCTTAAGGAATTAATTAGAAATTGATTTTTGAAAAATAGTAAATGAATTTTAAAAATTCTGAGAAAAATATATGTTCATTATGGGACTATATTATGCTAAATCCCAGAAAATAAATTTTTTTTGGACTGATTTGATATTTTTCATGAAAATAGTTTAGTTACGAACATATGAGTTAAATATGTTATGTGAAGTAACAATGTTGGAAAATAGGATTTTATGGCTTGGAAATCCCATATAAGGTATATGTAGATTGTTGATAAGGGATTTGATCATTGGTGATGAAATCTTATGAGTATGGCATTTTTGAATGATTAAATGCATTATTTGATAAAGTGTAAACAATTAAAATAAATTGTTTATAATTTAAGAGGTGATTAAAATATTGTTGTAATATTAACAATATTAGATTATGAGTTATTTAAGTGATTGATAATATTTGGATAAAATTAAAGTCTTTAATATTTATCGTTGTTTTAGTTTGATTAATGCTTATATCATTGTCATCATCCTCATACTTATATGGTGATGAAAGTTATCTTTGGCTTACGTCCGAAAATGGACTGTTGATTATTGAATTGTATATCTTTGCCTTACGTACAAAGATGGATTGTTGATTATTGATTTTATTATTGTATATCTTTGGCTTACGTGCAGAGATGGACTTGGTATGATTATGACCAAGGATTATTCGGTATAGTCATGACCATTGATGATTTAATGAATATCCTTGGCCCTTAGTGCAGGGATGATTCGATGATGCGGTTTATTTATTAAGTTGAGTCTCAACGATAAGAATTGATGAAAACATTTTAAATCACAGAAGATAATAGATTTTATTCTTTACTTGACTCTTCTTATGAATTGCTTATTCCGCTGCAGTTAAACTTGATGTCTATTGTATTTTATCAGTTTAACATTATTGAAGACTATTGATAATTTATTCTGCATTTTCTTAGTCATAATATTTCTTATTGGGCTAGTTGAGCTCAACCTTTCTTTCACTGTTCTCTTCATGAAATTACAATATAGCTGCGATGAATCGGGGAACAGAGTGACGGTTCAGATGATAGCATTAGTAGTCCTCACTATTCTGTTAAATAGTGTGACAATAAATGTAACGAGGACTGTATTTGAGTTTGTATACTGTCTATGAGGACTCCATTGAGAATGTATATTTTCTAGAAGGCAGTATTCTTGTTTAAACTCTCAGTTTATGTTTTGTCGCATTTTACACGACAGCTGTATAGTTAAGTTTGTATTTGTATTTTGTACCATGTATTTGGCGACTCAGAATAGGTGATGTATACCTAATTTTGGGGGCGTCACAGTTGGTATCAAAGCTTAGGGATATGATCCCTTGCTGAGATGTGAGATAAGAACTAGGAGGGGAGAGACGGGGGAATTCTTTCGCTAGTATGAACTACCTAAGTTTATTTGCTATTTAATTGGTCGGTCAGAGTATAGGGATAATATGTGATATGTTAATTAACCCTTGTTTTGTGACAGTGTTTGAAAATGGCATCTAAAAATATCTTGGGAGAAGTTCCAAGAGTTGTTCAACGACAAGTACTTTCTCTAAAGTATTCGTCACATTAAGGAGGTGGAATTCATCAAGTTGGAGCAAAACAATATGACCATGTCGCAATACGAGGCTAAATTTGCGGAGTTATCCCGGTTTGCATTCCATTTGGTCGATAATGAGGGGCGAATGACGCGGATGTTTCTAAGAGGTTTGAAACCAGAGATACGCCAATACCTTATCTCTCATAAACTTTGTTTATATTCAGATATTGTGAATAGGGCTCAGTTATTGGAGTGCGATAATAAGTCAGCACAACCAAAAGACAACGATCAACAACACGATAATAATCGTACTGGTGGCAACGACCATTCAAACAATGATAACCATCGTGAGGGATTTTATCATGCCAATAATGGTAACCACTTCGGTGGTAATCATGGCCAAGATAATAGAAGTGGAAATTTCAAGAAGAGAAGGTCACCTAACCTAATTTTGTCGTGCACCAAAGTTAAGTTCAGCTGGGACGGTGGCACCAAAGGCGGATACGGACAAAACACAGTCGGTGATTTCAGGAAGAACGTTTTTTGTGACTTCTCAAAAAGCGAGTAACCCGAACGAAGTTAGCACGGGTTAGTTAATTCTTGTGAAGTCTATACCTTATTAGATACCGGTTCTACCCATTCTTTTATCTCTCTTGCTTGCGCTCAACGTTTAAATTTGACTCTAGAGAAATTAGACTTTGACTTATTGGTTGAAACTCAGTTAAGAGAAACCTTCATTTCATTTGCTATCCAAGTCTTGGATGAGAGTCACAGTTTTGAATGATATTTCTATTGTTAATAAATTTTCTGACGTATTCCCTGAAGAACTTCCTGGCCTACCCCCAGAGTGTGAAATTGAATTTTGTATTGACCTCAGTACAAAACCCATTTCTTCAACCCTTAAATATTTCTTCAACCAAAATGAACGTATCATGCGCCAAAGACGTTGGCTCAATCTGTTGAAGATTACGATCATACCATTTAATACCATCATGGGAAAGCGAACGTGGTAGCTGACGTGTTGAGTAGAAGATCGTATGCATTTATGAGTGCAATGTTGTTAACAAAAAGACTCATTTCGTATAACTTACAAATGATGAAGATAGAGTTAAAGACTCTAGGGACCCACATGAAGATAACGAATATACGAGTAGAATTGACTTTAATCGATAAAGTTAAAGCCGCTCAAGCTACACACCCGAATTTGATGAATGTGAAGAAGAAGGTTCAAGAAGACGTTATCTCAACCCTCAATTTTATTGGCCCATTTGAAATCCTTGATCGAGTAGGAACTATGGCCTATAGACTCATTTTACCGCCAAATATATTGTGTGTTTATAACGTTTATCATGTACCGATGTTATGTAAATATGTGGACAACCTGAACCACATTATTGATTTAGAACCAAACGAGATATCAGAAGATTTAACATCTGAGGAATTACGTGTTAAAATCTTGAATAAGAAGGATCGTATTCAACACTCAAAGGTTATACCTCAAGAGTTAGAATCTGAATTGAAGTCAAGGTATCCTCATCTGTTCGACATACCAGGTACGTACGTAAATTTCGAGGGCAAAATTTTATAAGGAGGGCAGATTGTGAGACCCCGGATTTTACGAATAAAGATTTAATTTTCTTGAATTTTTTTTTTGAATATGATGGTGTGAATTTGAGATAATGTTATAGTTGTGGGTAGTATTTATAAATTCTGCAAAGTATGCAAGTTGTTATAGAATATTCGTTTGGTCGGGGAATATTCTTTTTGTCGGAGAATAATCGTACGACGGCATAATCATTGGTGGACCCCAAAACGGAAGTACTGTCGTCGTAGTTAGAAAACGACAAAAATATTTTATGAAAATAACGACGGAGGTTTTACCGTTAAAACTGTTGAACTACCCGGTAGTAAAAGTACAGTAATACGCGTGGTTGCATAGTAGCACACAGTATTGATTATTGATTCTTACGTAAGAAGTCACTCAGTTATACTCAATTATTGCTACAGTAATTGCTGCATTCATATTATTGATTCAATTATTGTCACAATATCATCTGCATAATATGATATATTATTAGATCAATAATTGAGACGACAAAGTTATTCATATTATTAAATTGCAATATTTACAATGTCTAGAAGTTCTGTCAAGGAGAGGTTTGGTCACCTAATTGCGCACCAATAGGGAGAAATCCTTATTGGAAAGCCCACTCTTTCCTGGGAACGATCTAGTTGATAAATATTGTGAGTTATAATATTAATGATAAATGTTATTAAAATTGAAGTTGTGCTCGGAGTTGAATTTGGAGACGCGGACGTGATATTTGAGTCCGGAACGATGAAATTAGTAAAAATAGACTATAAACACAAAATTTTCCGGTTTTTACTATTTGGTCTAAAAGTCAACAGTTGACTTTTTCGGGAAAAGTCAAACTTTGAAATTTCAAAATGTATATTTTTGTTAAAAATATTTTCATTGTGTTGGAATTATTTGTGTTAGTGAAAATCGACATTTATTTCGATAAAAATTGATGTCTAGAGGTTATATTGACCAATCGGGTATTGAACCGGATAAATGAGCAATTGATTGCTATTATTTCACATAATTATAACTATTTGTTCACATGTGTGTACTATTGAATCACATTCTTATACTATTAGGGGAGTTGGTGCAAGATTGATGATACTTGCATGAGTATGTTAAAAATGGAGGTATAGATGGAGGTACTATACTGTAATTAATTTTTTGACATGTTTAGAACTATTGAGTCACATGATTTACTATTGATTCACATGATTTACTATTAGGGGAGGTTGTTCAAGTTTGATAATACTTGGATGACTGAATTAAAAATGAAAGAAAAGTTGGAGGTATTGTACTGTAATATTCTGAGCCCTAAAACGTGCAATTATCGAAACTATGTTTTTCTATAAATAGAAGCTCATTCTTCCTTCATTTCTCACCAATTCACTAAAGCTTTAGAGCCATTATTATAGAGAGAAATCTATAGAGAGAAAGAAGAAGAGAAGTTTGCTCCCTCACTATTCCAGTATCCAGTCTTCTTTTGAGGTAAGGGATATTATTTGTTGTACCTGTAAGGAGTATTATTTCTTTCTTATTCATGAAGAGAACTTTTGTTATTCTATCCTTTATTATTCTATTGGAATAACCTGTTATGCAAAGTACCGCATACATGGTGAAATTCTTCTGTTATTCCATTCTTTATTATTATGTTGGAATAACTTGTTAATGCGAAGTACCGCATACATGGTGAAATTCTTTTATTATTCCGCATTTATTATTCTGTCGGAATATCACATCTGCATGCGTTTTCTGTGGGACTGGTTCCATTATTTATTATTCGCATTTATTATTACGTAGAAATATCATCGTCATGCGTTTCGCTTTTGGGACTGTTCTATTCTTTATTATTCCGCATTTATTATTCTGTCGGAATATCCTATCTGTGCGTTTACGCCGGACCTGGTTCCATTATTTAATACTCTGTTGGGAATAACATTTCTGTGCGGTCTCTATCGCATGCATGGTGAATCCTTCTGTTATTCCATTCTTTATTATTTTGTTGGAATAACCTGTCTATGTTGATTTTCCACATGCATGGTGAATGATCATCCGTATTCATTCTTATTAAATTGTGGAAATGATCTGTCTAAGTGGATTACCGCATGGAGGACGAAAATCCATTTGTAGTTTCATATATTCTCTTATACTCAGTTGGTTAAAGCTTTGACTTCTATACTCCATGAAATTAGTGGAATATCCTTGATATTTGCGCTTCATCCAGTATCTTTTCATGAAAATATTCTTCTGAGCATTCTTGAATTTTACTCTATAAAGAAGTATCATGTTGACAATTTGGACGTTATTGGTTCTTAGTTAAATTAATTCGTGAACTTGTTTTATTGAATTATTATGTCATTGTCATGATAAGTTATATTGGTTATTATGTGAAAACATGAGAGTTTCTTAGAAATCACAAAGGGTTGAAAATTAGATTTTGGTAAAAATGAAACACGAAATTCAATTGACCATATCTCCTGTTATATTTCTAATTTTTGAGTGTGGTCAAGTCCTAGAGTTAGATCTATGAGTTTTGTAGCTTATCGAAGTGGAATCATTGGAAAAGGTGTTGTAGATATTCGTGTGGACTGATTTTAGCAAAGGAGGCAAAAGCTGCCAATTTCGAAAAAGCTACTGCCCATGTTTTTAAAAGGACTGTTTCGGCCACTTAATTTATGAGAGAAATTCTGGCCTTTTGGGACATGAAAGTATATGGTATAAAGTACCTCCTGTCCAAAAATGAGCTCATTCTGACTTAAAATGAGCAAGTTATGACCATTTCAATATTTAGGTTTTTTCGACGAAAAACACTATAACTGGAGTTCTATAACTCCGATGACCATGAAATTTAAACTGAAAGCTCATGTTAACATGTGTAAGATTCTGCCAATATTTGGGAATTTTTGGAGTTAACCTTGAGGTAGCTAATTTCTTAAGGAATTAATTAGAAATTGATTTTTGAAAAATAGTAAATGAATTTTAAAAATTCCGAGAAAAATATATGTTCATTATGAGACTATATTATGCTAAATCCCAAAAAATAAATATTTTTTTGATTGATTTGATATTTTTCATGAAATTAGTTTAGTTAGGAACATATGAGTTAAATATGTTATGTGAAGTAACAAAGTTGGAAAATAGGATTTTATGGCTTGGAATTCCTATATAAGGTATATGTAGATTGTTGAAAAGGGATTTGATCATTGGTGATGAAATCTTATGAGTATGACATTTTTGAATGATTAAATGCATTATTTGATAAAGTGTAAATAATTGAAATAAATTGTTTATAAGTTTAAGAGGTGATTAAAATATTTTTGTAATATTACCAATATTAGATTATGAGTTATTTAAGTGATGGATAATATTTGGATAAAATTAAAGTCTTTAATATTTATCCTTGTTTTAGTTTGATTAATGCTTATATCATTGTCGTCATCCTCATGTTTATATGGTGATGAAAGTTATCTTTGGCTTACGTGCGAAGATGGACTGTTGATTATTGAATTGTATATCTTTGGCTTACGTGCAAAGATGGATTATTGATTATTGATTTTATTGTTGTATCTCTTTGGCTTACGTGCAGAGATGGACTTGGTATGATTATGACCAGGGATTATTCGGTATAGTCATAACCATTGATGATTTAATGAATATCCTTGGCCTGTAGTGCAGGGATGATTCGATGATGGGGTTTATTTATTAAGCTGAGTCTCAGCGATAAGAATTGATGAAAACATTTTAAATCATAGAAGATAGTAGATTTTATTCTTTACTTGACTCTTCTTATGAATTGCTTATTTTGCTGCAGTTAAACTTGATGTCTATTGTATTTTATCAGTTTAACATTATTGAAGACTATTGATAATTTATTCTGCATTATCTTAGTCATAATATTTCTTGCTGGGCTAGTTGAGCTCACTCTTTCTTTCACTGTTCTCTTCAGGAAATGAGAATATAGCTGGGATGAATCGGGGAACAGAGTGACGGTTCAGATGATAGCATTAGTAGTCCTCACTATTCTGTTAAATAGTGTGACAATAAATGTAACGAGGACTGAATTTGAGTTTGTATACTGTCTATGAGGACTCCATTGAGAATGTATATTTTCTAGAAGGCAGTATTCTTGTTTAAACTCTCAGTTTATGTTTTGTCGTATTTTACACGACAGCTGTATAGTTAAGTTTGTATTTGTATTTTGTACCATGTATTTGGCGACTCAGATTAGGTGATGTATACCTAATTTTGGGGGCATCACAAGCACTCCTAGAATATCCAAAGGAATGAAGCCTCTGGTTGATACTGCAAAGATACATCTCACCTAAAGGAAGCCAGAGAGCACTCAACGAATGGCATGCAAGCTAATAGAAGATCTAAGCATCAACCCAATCACCATCCAGATTGAGTTTTGAATCCATTCAAGATGAAGTCTTCCACAAGATGATCATAAGAAAGACTTCAGTAGCTGACTAAGGAAAGTCAGCATATGCAGTAGCTGTTAAGTAGAAAGATGACAACGATCTTGAAAGTAACCAGGATCGTAGTGTTTGCCAAACGAAGAAGGAACTGATGTAATATACACAAAGATACTGGTCAGCCTCTAAAGAACAAGGCTAAAGTGATTAAGCATTGGGTCAGTCCATTGATGATAAGTGAACGAGAGATCACAAGGAGAAAGCGAGCTGGACACGCCACAAATCTGAAGTGTCTTGTTATTCAGAAGGGGCCAGAGCAAGAAGTCAAGCCATCAGTGTCTGAGAGCAGTCGAATCAAATAGAAGTGTTGAAGCACTGTACAAGAGAAGGAAGAAGTGTTCTACATTGCAGATCTAATGAACACTCTTCAAGATCGTAGTGTTGTCTCTACCGTCAACTAGACACTACGATCAGGTCCAAGAAATGCATGCATCAGAATCGTAGAGTTCATTCATCCGAAGATTGAAGCTTTGGCAACAGTTCAATTTGAAGGTTGGTATTCGGACAAGAGCTTATTGAGAGCATCGATGCAAAAGGACAACCTCTGATCGAGAAATCAGAAGGGGAAATAATTAAATCGACCGCCCGAGACATCAAAGTAACATCTCTGACGAGGTAGGTGAAACAGTAGACTGTAGTGTCAGAAAGTCATGTCATATCACATCTGCAGTCTGCACCAAACAACTCGAGATCTGTGAAACAATTCAAAGAGCCTCCAACGTCTACTTTCCAATAGGAAGATTGGGAAGGGGTATAAATCAGCTAGAGTTTCAAAGATCAAAGTTTGCTGGAGTTGCTGAGTTTGGAGAAGTGGTGGACTGATCTAACCAACGTAAGATAGTGAGTGACCAATGAAGGTCCGAAGGCTCACTCTACGATCCACCAAGAACACTTAGAGACAGACAAAGAAAGAAGTAGAAGTGAGAGTTCTTCTACAAGAAGAGTGTTCTGAACTGCCGAGAGAAAGAAAAGCATCATGTCATCTTGATGTCTATCATGGGAAGACTCTAAGTACAATAGAGAAGAGCCTACAGTCATCTTAGCAAGTCCATCATGAGAAGGCATCAAGTATCAAGAAAGAAGATCACCAACGCCATCATGGTGTCAAGCATGAGAAAGTTTCTAAGTACCTAGCAGAAGAGCTTACAGCCATCTTAGAAACCCATCATGTGCAGCCATCAAATATCAAGAAGAATGATCTTCAAGGCAGTTCATTAAGGGATCATCAGAAGTGGTTGAGTAACTAAAGAAGCTGAGCATCATGCAACACTCAACTGCACTTCAAGGATGATCACGCCAAGCTGCTAAGTACATAAGATGTTCAGAGCTTAAAGACATCTTAGCAGCTCAGCACCAACTCCAACAAACAAACAAACAACTCATCAACAAGAAGCCAGGGCCTGAGGGGTCCTTGTCCGGAGGGACTAAATGAAGTTCCAAGCCTGCTGGGCTTGAAGAGTTCATAGGGAACTAGAGGAGTTCCAAGGCTGTTGGCCTTGAAGAGTTCTTAGTGAACTAAAGTTCCAAGGCTGCTAGCCTTGAAGGAATCTTAGTGATTCAGGGTGCTGCCCTTCCTTAGTGGAAATCCTGCTAGTTGAAAGCAGAAGAATGGATTAGGAGCTTGAGTCTCTGAACCACTTAAAACCCCTTGTGTCTTTTACTTTATGTCATTTACTTTATGTACATTAACTGCTATAACTGCTATGAATGTTTTAACTGCTTACCACTAAATTAACTCTACGAATAATGTATGATTGATTATGGATATATCAATGAAGGGGATCTTTTACTTATTATGCTGTGCTTGAAAAGATTCTTATGTTTGTCATATGCTACTTAATGAGCAATACAAAATTAACGAGAAAAAGAATTTGAAATTCAAAGGATCTATTCAACTCCCCCTTCTAGATCTATATTATGCCTACTGGGAACTAACAATTGTTATCAGAGCAGGTTCTCATGCTATATTCAAAAGCTAACCGCTTTGAGTTTGATCCTAGGCATAAAAATTGTTCTAAACATAGTTTAGTAGTAAGTCACTTGTTATGCAGATGAGCTCACACGTTGGAAATATTATGTACAGGTAAATGTGTATATACACCTGAAGCTGCTCAGATTGGTCCATGTTCTTGATTGCCATATCAACAAGACCAATCCCTGTCTGCAGTTAATCTTGTAGTCTGAAGACCAGGCGAGAAAGCTCAAGATTCAAACATCTACCAGCCAGAAAGATGAAAAGGCCATACATGCTAAGAAATGCTTATTCAGAGAAGAAAGAAGAACTTCTTAAACAAGTGTCTGGCCAACCAGCAGCTGGATGTAAACCTTGTGAACTAAAGGATGTCAAAGAACTGAAGATGTTGATATTCTCTTAGCTTGCATCTTCAAGACCACAACTGATTCACTGAAGGTCAACTGGAGCAAATAGTTGTCAGGAGCAAATGAGAAACTATACACATCAATGCCTAAACCCAGTATATCTAAGATAAATGACTGTTAAGAAACTGAGAGTAAAGAGGTATGGTTCCTCACTAATATAAATATGTACATCATAATTGCAACCCATTATGAACTATAACAGTATTCGTTCATGGAATTATAATCTACCTAAAAAGGTGAAGAGAGAAGGTACACTGAGGGTGGAAACTCAAATGCCTATAAACTTTCTCTCCATTCAGTTTTTAAGTTGAAGATGACATCTTGAAAGAAATTTGAAATGGGTCATAAGAGCATCACAAGTTAAATTAATTCTATGTGAAGTAATCTTTACTGATGGGTTAATATGTATGTACTTCCTATGGTCTAAGTGTTTAATAACACACAGAGTACGATCAATTATACAAAAGTATCTTGAAGATTCATAGACACTGTTCACCTCCATGAATCAACCAGATACTAATAAATAGTAGAGTTGATTCTCACTCTGTGAATATTTAAACCTTGTGAACATAACCTAGCAAATGATGATACCATCAAAGAAAAAGAGTGTTTTATTAAAACAGCAAATCTTACTTACACTCACCATCATGTATCTCAAAATGTATTATCTAAATTAGTCACATGCATGAATATGACTGGTGGTGATCAATGTGATGATTATCCAAATATATGAGAAACTGCGATTTAGAAAACTAACCTAGCAGGACTCATCTAACCATGGGTACCAAAAATAGAAATTCATAACCTGCATGTACCTGGTCCATCTGGCCACACTAAGGAATGCTGAAACAAAAGACTTCAGTCAAGAAGATTCAACAAGCAGAAGGCCTAAGACTGTTCAGAAATGATTCTGATAAAACTCCTATATGTCAAAGTCAGTCCTTGAAGACCTACTGAGCCGATCTGAATAAAGCTCACATGGCTGCTAATTTCTGTGTGGAAGTAGGCCATTCAATCTAAGAAAAAAAAGGGTCTTAGATGTTCAATCATGCAAAGAAAAGAATCCTCAAGGAATCTCTCCGCAGAGGATTATCGAGCATCAAATATAAGGAACTCATTATAGGAGCAGAACTCCACAAGTTCAAACTGTAAAAGAAGACTATGATCGTAATACTGTCAAATAATCATAAAATGATCAGTCCTAGAGATATCCATGTCTACAGTGTACACAGATTCAGTTGTTAGTGGTGATTCCAGCCCGAAAGAGATAGCTTCATCACTCATGCTCCGGGCATGGATTATCTCCCTCTGGCTGGTTTGAGGGGCATAAATACTTACCACCCACTGGCTATGATGTGTCAGTTAAACCAGTTCCAAGACTTCCATCCTTTGGAGGGGGATTTGAGTCAGCGTTTGGCTTCTCGCCACTTATCAACAGAGGACAGATCCAGGGTATATGCCTATTGGGATCAGCGTGAGCTAGTTGTATTTTCTGTTAGCTATCCAGGTTGTTCTACAGAGTATTCTGCATGGATGGAGACAGAGACTACATCGGTTACGGTAGTATCTAATTTGTCGGGGATTAATTCTGATGATGGGGAGCCCATAGAGGACATTGATATTCCCACCGAGGAGGAGCTATTCATTGGGTTGCCAGCAACTCTTGTAGATTCTCCCAGTACGAGTACTACTGTGATTCAACATTCAATAAAGTATTTAGAGTAGAGTCTTCATCTGATGACCTTTGAGAGAGATTAGACTAGGGCCTTGATGTTGACAGCTCTTGATAGGAGAGACACCACTCTATTGGAGAGGGATGAGGCTAGATCAGCCAGAGATGCATTGATTATTAAGCGGGATGCTGCCCTATCTGCTCGGGATGTGGCCGTTACAGATAGTACTTCAATGAGATCCATTATGATTGGCATACTTTTTGATATGAGTGCATATATTGATGAGCATCATGCCACCATGCAGTTGGCCTCAGATCTACTAGCTCATGTAGATACCCTTGGGCAGGAGCTTGCAGCGTTACCCCCTTCTTCGGAGAGAGATGCTATGTTAGTTCTGATAGTCCGCATATATACCGATCTTTAGATAGACTTGTATTTTCCTACACAGACTAGTTTAGTCATTTTGTCATGTACAACACATATTGTATATATCAAACAACATTATATATGGCAGGGAAATATATGTTGATTCACTTCCCTTTTAGTTGTGCCTTGATACTTGCTTGATATTTGCCTGCTTCTTCAGGGCTTGTGATCTTGATGTATTCTGAACTCATCCTTGATAGGTGGACATTGAGATGTCGCAGGATCTTTCAGAATGGATCATTGATCTGTATGTATCCCTACCCTCTTTGGTGTCTTGGGACTGGTTTCTGTATGTATATGTGGAAAGGATTGTGGCTTTTCCTCTCTAAGATTGACCGCACCACAGATGGCCGCCAGTACTTCTAATAATCCAAAAATTTAAATTGTAATTTTAAATATTTATTGAATTATATAAATATTTAATTAATGTATTTATTGTAGAATAAATATTTGCTTAATTTGATTTGATTTGATTATTTATTTGTTGAATAAATTATTAACGAGTTAAGGAAATTGATCATCATGAGGTAATATTTTAATATTTAGTTGATTAAATAAAATTATAATTATAAAGAAAATTATAATTATGTTGTATTGATCTATGTGGTAAATTGATCTATGTGGTAAATTTATTTAATAAATTGTTATTAGAATTAATTAAATTAAATGTGACCATAAATTATATTATAAAGGAGTTATTAAAATAAGTTAAGGGAGGTTAATTCAGTTTTGGCCAAATAAGGCCTAATGAATGTTAAGTCTTTAATTTAAATTTGTTTTACCAAACAAGGTGTAAGATTTAATGGGTTAATTTTTTTGTTAGTTAGCCAAACAAGACTTATGGCTTTTGAGTTTTAAAAAAAAACTGATGTCAGTTAATAGATATAATTATATTATATAATGAATACCTATATTATTATATACGTTATATGTTAGTACGTAAGTTAAAATAGAGAAGAAGAACGCAGAAGAAGAAAAAGAAGAGAAGAAAAGTTGCAGAGAAAGAAAATTGAGAGAGAGTTGGGAGAAGGCTAGAGAATTTGAGAGAGAAATTGGGGAAAAGAAAGCTTTCAAAGAATAGCCATCATCTTCTAAAACTAAGGTATCATCTTACCCTTTTATTTTTAAAAGTTATAGTTTTATTCTCTTCCAAAATACTCTGTAAAACCTTTGTAGAGGTTGAATTATTTGTTATATATAGTTTTATATCATAAATTGGTGGTTAAAAAGTTGTTTGCATAAGTTTATAGATGAATTAATTCATGTTATGTAGTTATTTGTGAATAAAACCATATTATAGTGAATTAGTATGAATATATATGATTATGGCTTAGTTTAAAGTAAAATTGAGGTTTGATTAGTTGTATAATATATATTGACTATTGAATTCGAAAGAGGATGAATAAACATAAGCATAATATGTTGAATTAACTGTTTTGGTTGAAAACAAAATCACAGTGATGATTTTCACTGAAATTTTCAAAAAATGAAGTTTTAGCAAAAATAGTGAAAATTAATGGTTGTAATTTGGATGTTTATGTTGTTTAGATGGATAGAAATGCATTAGAAAACATTAGATTATGTTTCTGTAAACCTATTACACCTTGGGTAGGTTGGTATGGTTGATAGAAAGGAGTTTAGAGGCCTAATTTGGCTTTTTGTAGTGTTCTAGAGCTGAAATCGCAAAATTGCAGAAGGGACCCCCTTCGTAGCGGCCACCCCAAAGATACAAAACCCCGCCGGTTGGGGGATATTTACATGAGCGAAATTTTGAAAAAAAAAATGATCGGACATAAATTACTAAAATGAGCATGACATTTTCATATGAACTCCGATTGATGCAATTCAAGATGATTCAGAACGAGGACGAATAGGCCTATAACTTTTACTCTTTAAGTTTTTCAATTTGAAATTGGTATGAAAGGTCTAAACGGCTATCTTTAGGACTGTTGTATATTTGGAGGCAATCGGAGGGCGTCGGGATGTGCGGATGCAAGTGCAATCCTTTGTGTATTAGTATAACCTAATGATAATATATTGGACATGTAATAAGATGTTGTATCAAGTTGTTAATGTGTATGTGGTGCAATGACATGATCACATAAGTAGTTGTAATAAAGCTAAATAATGATGTTCATGAAAAGATTTGATGTTGTTATTGAGCTATATTAAGCTAACATTAGTGTAACTAATGTGTATTGTTAATACATATGGTATGTGTAGGACTTGTGGTGAACGTGAGAAGTGATTGTTTAACCTACGCACGAGGCAAGTTCTCTAACTCTACTTTTACAATTGTCCAAGTATCTAAACTCTCTTTGAACAAGTTTTTCTAACTCAAAGCATTCGTTGTGTAAGTTTCTTAACCATAATTATATCGTGCAAGCTCCTAAACCTTATCTCTTGATATTGAGCCAATCTTTAACTTGTTATTTAGCATGCAAATTTCTACATTCTAACACACTAATCTTGAACAAGTTTTATCATTCAACTTACTATTTGTTATGCATGCTTAAGATTCAACTCTAAATAAGGTTTTAACCTTAGATTAACATTGTTCAAGCAAGGTATGTTACATTATTCAATACTTATGCTCTTAGATTCTTCCTAATGCATGACCTTAGTACACAATGTTGATTCACTTATGAATTATTCCATAACATAATGTTATTACAGTTTTATTCAACTAATCCTTAGTTGATGTTCGTAAACTCTAAATTACCTTGAAACTTATCCAAACCTAACTTACTTTGGTGCGGACTCGTATTCTAAATGCTGAGATGAACAACCCTATTATAGGGGATAACTTACGCATAGCGTTAAAATATTTGTGCACAATACACATCATGCGAAGGGGTGATCCCCTAAGTACGAGGAGTCCTTATAGTCTTATGACTGTTAAAGTTTAAGTTGAAAGAATACTTATAACTATGGACATAGTTCGTGGTCTTTTGACCCTCAGTTATATATTTTAAGTTCTGTTCCAGATTATTATTGATGAAGTACTTTATTCATTTCTATTGAGCCTATTCATTTGGCAGTTGATATGATGTTTATTCATTATTATGCAAGTGAGCTTTGTTTGCTCACTCTTGCATATATACACTCATTGCAGCTAAAGTTGAGAAGGTCGATGAACCTACAACTAGTAAAGGAAAGGAAAAAATGTACAAGTGATGAAGACTTGTAATTTAATGACTTTTATGTTAATAGACTTTATATTTAATGATGTGATGTAATTATTTTATTTTCGCACTTGATTGATGTTAAGGTTAGACAACCTGGGATATTTTGGATTTAATGATGTAACCCTTTTACAGGGAGGATTTATGGTTTAAATGTTATCTTATTTGGGTAAATAGTATGAATGTATGAAAAGTGAACACCAAGTCTTAGGGGAATGAAGTACCCAGATTTGGGGGTGTCGTAAGTTGGTATCAGAGCCTTAGGTTATGAACCTTAGGTGGGGAAAAGCCTTAGGAAGTAACCTTTGAAAAGATAGTGATGATAAACTCTTATCGAGTTTTAAGGAAGAAGTAATAAAACACTTATGTGTTTATGTGATTACAACTTATGTGCTCGTGAATGTCGAGTAGTAATGATTAGTAATTGAAACTTAATTTTTTTTGTCAGGATGGCTAATGTAGGAGAATCCAGTCATGTGACGCCCCCAAAATAGGTATACATCACCTATTCTGAGTCGCCAAATACATGGTACAGAATACAAATACAATCTTTAATATACAACAAGAAAGCTCTAAGTTTTAATACAAATATTGTCTTCTTCATAGACAATATCCACTCTTAATAAGTCCTCATTACATTTATTGTCACACTATTTAATGTAATAGTGAGGACTACTAATACTATCATCTGGGACCGTCACACCCGTTCCCCGCTTAGTCCCTTTACATTCTCATTTCTCAAGAGAACAAAGTGAAAGAAAGGGTGAGCTCAACTAGCCTAGTAAGAAATATTATGACTAAGATAATACAGAATAATTTATCATTAGTCTTCAACAGTGTTAAACTGATAAAATACAATAGACATCAAGTTTTACTGCAGCGGAACATGCAATCCACTAAAAGAATCAATTAGAGAATAAAATCTACTATCCTTTATGATTTAAAAGGTTTTTCATCACTTTTATCGCTGGGACTCAACTTAATAAATAATCCACATCATCCTTGCACTACGGCCAAGGATATTCATTAGTATCACGACCATAAATTATCCATGCACTACGGGCCAAGGATATTCGTGTATTCATCAATGGTAATGATCATGCCAACAACTGTCCATCAATACACTACGGGCCAATGAGGACTTTTACCACATCATTTGTAACATTACGGTCATGATTACACCGAATAATCCCTGGTCATAATCATACCAAGTCCATCTATGCACAACAGGCCACAGATGACTTTCAACAAAAATATAAACATGAGGATGATGACAATGATATAAGAATTCAATAAAAACAAGTTCAAAAATTAGTTTATCTAAGAACTAATAACGTCCAAATTGTCATATAATACTTCTTTGTAGAGTAAAATTTAAGAATGCTCAGAATAAGCTTTCCATGAAAAGATACTGGATGAAACACAAATATCAAGGATATTCTACTAATTTCATGGAGTATAGAAGTCAAAACTTTAACCAACTGAGTATAATAAAGAATGGAATAACAAAAGAAATCACCAAGCATGCGATACTTCGCATAGATAGGTTATTCCAACAGAATCATAAATAACGGAACCAGTAGGGCATATAATACGCATTCAAGCGAGGATATTCTAATGTAATAATAAAGAATGGAATAACAATAGAAATCACCATGCATGCGGTATGATGACAGACGAGTTATTCCAATGTAATAATAAATAACGAAATCAGTCCCGCCAGAAACGCATGCATGTGATATTCCAATGAGAATAATGAAGATGCGAGAACCGGTAAAGGCGTAAAATGCATGTACATGATATTCTAACAGAATAATAAAGAGCGGAACCAGTCCCACGTAAAAACGCATTGCATGGATGTTCCAACAGTAATAATAAAGATTGGAATAACAATGTAAATCACCAAGTATAGGGTGATCAGCAGTATAAAAGTTATTCCAACAGAATAATAAATAATGGAATAACAGAAGTTCTCTTTATGAATATGAAAAAAATAATACCCCTTACCTTATAAAGAAGAGTACTCGAAGGTAGGGCGGGGATATACTTGAAGAAACTTGCACTACGCTCAAAGCTTTCTTAAACGCTAAACAAAGACGCTCAAGATTGGTTTACAATAAAATATAATATATTCTATTTATAATCTAATAAAACGAATAACTTTTAAAAAGATTTTACTATGCAAACACTATGCAGACACTATGCATAATAAAATATAATATAATCTAATTATTGTCTAATAAAACAGATAACTTTATAAAAGTATTCTGTTTTATATAAAAAGATTTTACTATTAGCCTAATGAAACGAATAACTTTATAAAAGTATTCTGTTTTATATAAAAAGCTTTTCTGTTTTATTACATTAATAATACTAATAAAACAAAACTTCATCATCATCATTATTATTCACACTATTAATCGACCAGGTCGTTCCCAGGAAAGAGGGGGTTTTCCAATAAGGATTTCTCCCTATTGACGCGCAATTAGGTGACCAAACCTCTCCTTGGCAGAACTTCTAAACATCGTTAATAATGCAAATAATAATATTAACAACTTTGTCATCTCAATTATAAAATATCAACAATAATTGAATCAATTAACGCGAGATACTATGCAACAATTACTGAAGTAATAATTGAACAAAACTGAGTGACTTCTCACGTAAGCATCAATAATCAATCTGAGTGTGCTACTATGCAACCCACGCGTATTCTCGCATTACTTTAACACCGAGTGTTTCAACAGTTAACGGTAAAACTTTCGCTGTTATTTTCATAAAAATATTTTTATCGTTTTCTCAATCCGATAATAATTCCGTTGTGGGGTCCACCAATGATTGCGCCGTTGTACGAATATTCCCAGTTAAAACGAATATTCCCCGACCAATCGAATATAATACAACAACTTGCATACTTTGCAAAATTTATAAATATTACCCACAACTATAACATTATATCAAATTTATTCCATAATATTCAAAAATGATATTTATAGAAAATTCATTTTTATTCATAAAAGTTGGGGTCTTACAAGTCAAGCTAGGGAGGAGGGATCCCAGATGCCAAGAGAGGAGGAGCCTCGAGATATTTAGGTGGTTTGGGAACAACTACTGCCACGAGAAATAACTCCGTTGGTCACAGTGGTTGAGTAGGAGAGGTTACCTGATGAGGATGATGAGATAGAGACGGACGAGGAAGACCCTGAGGAGCTGCCACAGTCGAATGAGGATGAAGATGACGAGGAAGAAGAGCTTCCACTTATCTCGATCCCCGCCCGTATGTACGATGAAGTATACGACCGCAATGCGGAACTTTAGGATAGTGTCGAGGAGTTGCAAGAGATAGTAGCTGAACATCAGTTCGCAATGGCACAGAAGGACAACGAGATCCAGGATCGAGATGAACGCTTGAATAATGTCGAAGAGAAGCTAATCCACACCAAAGGAGAAAACGAGCAACTGGCAGAGGAAATCGCAGAACTGAAGAACAAGCTGAAGGAAGAATCTACTAAGAGGGCAAGAGCCGAAGATGCGTTCGAAGAAGCTTATCAATGAGCCGGGATAGCAGAGAGAGAGGCACAAACAAAGAGGATCAAGATGAATGAGATGAATAACGTATTCAACACCGTGATTAATCGAGCTCAAGATCGGGTCATGGGTTATCTGATTTAGTTTGAGACGCTGCCATCATACATATTATATCGCCGAACAATGTTCTGAATTATAGAAGAAGAGCGTCGTAAGACTACACAGTGTCTTAGTAGGACATCGTAGGGAATGTACTTGATATTTGATTTATGATATGATAAATAAAATGTAAATTCCAAGTGTTATGTAACCTATGGGATATGATGATGATGTTATCCTGGAACTTTAGTAGTTCAGGAAAGTAATGTAAATAGCAGTGATGATATTGTTCTTATGTTTTCAAAAAAAGATTATGAATGAATAAAAGTTATTATTTTATTCAATGTGTTATATGTTACGTGATAATAATTTATGGTGTGCAAATGAAGTAGAAATACTTAAAGAAATTTAGTAATAGTCTAACGGGTGTGTTTTAACAGAAAATGCCTCCAAGACGTTAACCCCAACAAAGAACCCCTGAGGGATCTACTAATAGCAACAATGCTGAGGCTAATCCAGTTTAGCAGCTAGTGACGTTACTGATGGGTGCATTACAGAATCAACCGCAGAATCAAGCTATAACATTTAAGGACTTCAAGGTAGTTGGACCACCAGAATTCTATGGGTTCATGAATCCAGTTGAGGCACATACCTGGATTATGGAGATAGAGAAATTTTTTGATGTAGCTAGGGTAGGGGAGAATCAGAAGACTGCTTATGCAACATTCATGTTGAAAGTAGAGGCTAGTTATTGGTGGCAAGCCAATAAAACTCGAGGAGGACAAGGGGTGATGACTTGGGATAGGTTTAAGGAGATATTTTTTCGAGACTTATTTTCTAGAGAGTTCAAAGAATCAGATGGAGGTGAAGTTTCTAGAACTGAAGCAGGGATCAATGACGGTGTCAGAATATGCCGCAAAATTCAACGAGCTAGCGAGGTTTGCGCCATATCAAGTCAACACAGATGAGCACAAGGCGAGAAGATTTGAACAGGGACTGAAACCCTGGTTATATAGTAGGGTCTCCCTGTTCTAGCTGAAGACATTCGCAGAGGTGCTTGAGAAGGAAATTCTCGCTGAGAGTGGAGGCAAGGCTATAACAAAGCACAACCAAGAGCGGAGAAAGAACAAGAATGAGGGCGAAGTTAAGAATGGTGGTGGTAACAGTGGAAATGGTAGCAATAACCTGAAGAGGAAATGGAATAGAAATGTGAGTTTAGGAAACCGACAGGGTAATCAGTAGAAGAAGTTCGAAGCATGTGCTACGTGCGGGAAGTTTCACGTGGGTGTGTACTTAAGGGGAAAATGTTTATGCTTTAACTGTGGCCAGGAGGGTCACATTGCCCCAAATTGCAGTCAACCCAAGAAGAATGTTTGCTGCACGTGCGGGTCAAAGGATCATTTTGCTCGTGAGTGCCCTAAGAAAAAAGTTGAAGAGACGACGGGAAACAAGGGAGGTAGCAGTGGAGGTACATTGACCATTGCGAGACCAACGTCATCCAACAGACCCACAGCCAGAACCTTCAACATGACTGTGCAGGATGCTATTCAATCGAAAGATGTGGTGTCAGGTATTATCCCGATCAATGATATTGATGCTTATGTATTATTTAATTCGGGTGCTACTTGCTCATTTATATATGATGAATTTGCTAAGAGGTTAGGATTGCCTAGCGAAGAATTGAATTTCCCATTAAACATAGAAATTGCGAATAGGGAAGTGATTCCTGTTAGGTTCGTATACAAGAATTATAGGGTAAACATTAAGGGAAATGTTATGATGGTAGATTTAATTCCAATAAAATTGGGAGAGTTTGATGTTATTTTGGGAATGGATTGGCTGTTTAATTATGGAGCAATAATTGATTGCCAAAAGAAATGTGTAAACCTTATGACTCCGTCAAAGGTAGTTTTCTTTGGTAGCAGATCGCCTAGACATGAAAGATGTCTGAAGATTATGCAGGCCAAGAAATTGTTGAATCAAGACTGTGTGAGTTATTTAGCTTACATAGTCGATACTCAAAGGAAGGGGGTGAAACTGGAAGAGATACCAGTGGTTAGGGAATTCGTGGATGTGTTTTCGGAAGATTTACCAGGACTTCTTCCTGATCGAGAGATTGAATTCGTGATCGACTTAGCTCCAGGAATCGCTCCAATATCGAAGGCCCAATACAAAATGGCTCCGGTAGAGATGAAGGAACTGATGGTTTAATTGCAAGAGCTGTTAGACAAGAAGTACATTCAGTCGAGTGTGTCACCATGGAAAGCACCGATGTTATTCGTGAAGAAGAAGGATGGGTCAATGCGTCTTTGCATTGATTATAGGGAATTAAACAAAGTCACTATTAAGAATAAATATCCATTGCCAAAAATAGATGACTTGTTTGATCAATTAAAGGGTGCTAGATATTTTTCGAAAATAGATTTGAGAAGTGGGTATCATCAACTGAAAGTAAGGAAGGGGGATGTACCGAAGATGGCATTCCGAATTCGGTATGGACATTAAAAATTTTTGGTGATGTCTTTTGGTTTGACAAACGCCCCTGCAGCGTTCATGGATTTGATGAATATGGTGTTTAAACAATTCCTAGATAAGTTTGTGGTGGTATTCATTGATGTTATGTCGGTGTATTCAAAATCTCAAGAAGAACACTTGGAACATTTACGTTTGACGTTGGAGATGCTAAGAAAGGAAAAAACTGTACAATTTCTGGACAATGTGAGTTTTGGCTAGAACGCGTACAATTTCTTGGGCATGTGATTGACAAAGATGGGATTTCAATGGATCCATCAAAAGTTGAAGCTGTAATCAATTGGGAACAACCAAGAACACCTTCGGAGGTGAGGAGTTTCTTGGGACTGGCTGGTTATTATAGACGATTTATCTAGGATTTTTCTAAGATTGCCACTCCGTTAACAAATTTGACAAGGAAAGCTGTAAAATTTGTTTGGACGGAGAAGTGTGAAGAAAGTTTTCAAGACTTGAAAAAGAAGTTAAGTGTGGCACCTGTGTTGTCATTACCATATAATACAAGAAATTTTGTGGTGTAAAGTGATGCCTAATACAAAGGACTGGGTTGTGTTCTTATGCAGAACGATAAAGTTATTGCTTATGCATCAAGACAATTGAAGGACTATGAGAAAGGATATCTGACTCATGATTTAGAGTTGGCTGCAGTGGTATTTGCTCTAAATATATGGAGGCACTATCTCTATGGAGAAAAATGTGAGATATACACAGACCATAATAGTCTAAAGTATATTTTCACTCAGAAGGACCTGAACATGCGTCAAAGGAGATGGATGGAATTGATAAAAGATTACGATTGTGAGATCTTTTATCATCCAGGCAAAGCGTATATGGTTGCGGATGCTTTAAGCAGGAAAGGTCGGGAGAAGTTGATGTTGTTAACTAACCAGGAGGAGCTCATTTCAGTAATGGCACGACTAGAGTTGGAAATCAAATTTCCAAAAGAAACCGATGAAAGATTGTTCCAGATGGAATCTAGTTCAACTTTGGTTGACAAGGTGAAGAATGCTCAACTACAAGATGAAGAATGTGAAAGATCAAAGAGAAAATGGTTGAGAGTGGTGAAGTGAAATACAAGATCGATACTGAAGGGTTAGTAAGATTTGAGGGAAGAATCTGGGTTCCAACAGTACCAGATATTAAAGAAGAAATCATGACCGAAGCTCATAACTCAAGATATTCGATACACCCGGGAAGTATGAAGATGTATCAAGATTTACGACGACACTTTTGGTGGCCAAACATGAAAAGAGATGTTGCAGAATGTGTTGCGAAATGCTTGACATGTCAAAGAGTCAAGATCGAGCATCAATGACCAAGCGGATTACTTCAACCGTTGGAAATACCAGAATGGAAGTGGGAACACATCACAATGGATTTTGTGGTGGGTCTTCCAACTACTCAGAGAGGATACGATGTGATTTGGGTGATAGTGGACAGACTAACAAAATCAGCACACTTTTTGCCAATAAAGATTAGATTCAATCTTGATAAGTTAGCAAAGTTGTACGTTAAAGAAATCGTTTCGAGACATGGAGTTCCAGTGTCAATTGTGTTAGATAGAGATCCGAGGTTCACATCAAACTTCTGGAAGAAACTACAAGAATGCATGGGAACACAATTGAGAATGAGTACGGCATATCATCCGCAAACAGATGGCCAAAGCGAACAAACAATCGTGACGTTGGAGGATATACTGAGAGCATGCATCATAGATTTTAAAGGGAGCTGGGATGAACATTTACCATTGGTAGAATTTTCCTACAACAATAGTTACCATGCAAGAATCGGCATGCCACCTTACAAAGCATTGTACGGCAGAAAGTGCAGAATTTCACTATGTTGGGATGAAGTCGGTGAACGTCAATTGTTAGGACTGGAACTGGTGCAGCAAACTGATAAGGTTGTTAAACTCATCAGGGCAAGATTGGTAGCTGCTTAAGATAGACAAAAGAAGTATGTTGATCAACACAGACAAGATCGTGAATTCAATGTAGGAAATTTCGTGTTCTTAAAAGTTTCTCCTTGGAAGGGGAAAATTTGTTTTGGTAAAAAGGGAAAGCTAGGCCTGAGGTTTATTGGACCCTTCGAAGTGCTGCGAAGAGTAGGAGAAGTGGCTTATGAGGTAGCTCTACCTCCAGAGTTGGAACACGTTCATAATGTTTTTCATGTTTCGGTTTTTCGACCGTATAAAAGTGATTACAAGCAAGTGATAGAGTACGAACCTTTACAGTTCGATAAAGACTTGTCTTATGAAGAGGTTCCTATCCAGATAGTTGAAAGGAAAGAATAAGTGCTCAGGAATAAGGTGATACCTTCTGTGAAGGTAATATGGAGGA
Organism: Panax quinquefolius; assembly: GCA_020205615.1. Classification (NCBI taxonomy): domain Eukaryota; kingdom Viridiplantae; phylum Streptophyta; class Magnoliopsida; order Apiales; family Araliaceae; genus Panax; species Panax quinquefolius. The sequence goes on along the minus strand of CM035153.1, from coordinate 43,784,550 downwards.
ACCACAATGCGGAAGAAGCTACGTGGGAACTCGAAGATAAAATGATGAAAGATTACCCTGAGTTATTTGTTTAATCCGTGTCTTCGATTCTGGGGACACAATCTTTGTAAGGAGAGAAGAATGTAATGAATGATTTGCTTGAGTTGTGATTCTGGGGACAAAATCCTTGTAAGGAGGGAAGGATGTAACAATCTGAAAATTTAAATTGTAATTTTAAATATTTATGGAATTATATAAATATATAATTAATGTATTTATTGTAGAATAAATATTTGCTTAATTTGATTATTTATTTGTTGAATAAATAATTAACGAGTTAAGGAAATTGATCATCATGAGGTAATATTTTAATATTTAGTTGATTAAATAAAATTATAATTATAAAGAAAATTATAATAATGTTGTATTGATCTATGTGGTAAATTGATCTATGTGGTAAATTTATTTAATAAATTGTTATTAGAATTTATTAAATTAACTTGTGACCATAAACTATATTATAAAAGAGTTATTTAAATAAGTTAAGGGAGGTTAATTCAGTTTTGGCCAAATAAGGCCTAGTGAATGTAAAGTCTTTAATTTAAATCTGTTTTACCAAATAAGGTGTAAGATTTAATGGGTTAATTTTTTTGTTAGTTAGCCAAACAAGCCTTATGGCTTTTGAGTTTTAAAAAAAACTGATGTTAGTTAATAGATATAATTATATTATATAATGAATACCTATATTATTATATACATTATATGTTAGTACGTAAGTTAGAATAGAGAAGAAGAACACAGAAGAAGAAAAAGAAGAGAAGAAAAGTTGCAGAGAAAGAAAATTGAGAGAGAGTTGGGAGAAGGCTAGAGAATTTGAGAGAGAAATTGGGGAAAAGAAAGCTTTCAAAGAATAGCCAACATCTTCTAAAACTAAGGTATTATCTTACCCTTTTATTTTTAAAAGTTATAGTTTTATTCTCTTCCAAAATACTCTGTAAAACCTTTGTAGAGGTTGAATTATTTGTTATATATAATTTTATATGATAAATTGGTGGTTAAAAAGTTATTTGCATAAGTTTATAGATGAATTAATTCATGTTATGTAGTTATTTATAAATAAACCCATATTATAGTGAATTGGTATGAATATATATGATTATGGCTTAGTTTAAAGTAAAATTGAGATTTGATTAGTTGTATAATATTTATATATATATATATATATATATATATATATATATATATATATATATATATAATCGCATACGAAATCGGTCTAACTTCACACCCGGATTCCGTGCGTCACTAGTACATCATTCATCCAACATACATCATTATAAACTGAAATATAACAACATACACTCTCAAATCCCAGGTTCTAAAAACCTGATAGCTTTTCTCATTACAAATAATGATAATTATATTATTCTTTACATCTTGCACGAGTGACTTTTATCTGCCACCAAGGATACATAATCGTTCATTAAACAATTCTATAGTTTAATTCTCATCTTTCTATATTACAAGTCTTCACTTGGTCTTCTTACTCATTCACATTCTGAATGACACTTCATCTGGAAACCGACATCTTGATCTATACGGGATCCTTAAGTTCTTCTAACATCGTTCGCTGAAAATGTTTTTCATTTAAAGCAAGTGTGAGCATTCAATTGCCCAGCAAGTCTTAACAGTTGAACAAACAACTTTAAGAGTTTAACATTCCTTTGAAACTTCGATAACCGAACAAAGGTTGTGAAGCAGCTTGAACAATAGGAATAATCTTCATTCCTATCATTTTAAAACATTTGTCACATTCACTTTGAAATACTTTCATTCTCTACTATCTTTCATACACATTCTGTCTGGCTAGAATCAATAGCACAGACTTAACTATAACGGTTCATGTATAAACAGAACATTCTCTTATTGAACAGTTCAATCATAGAACAGTTCATATCATAGAAACACCAAAGTGTTCACATTGTGGCACAAGGCCTCATACGTTCTACCACCTTGTACAAATATCACACATTTGCACATAGACAGAACTTCTCAAGTTCAATGTAAGACCCCAAATTATTAATAAATGAAATTTATTTTCCTCTATTTATTATTTTGAAATAGTAAGGGTTGATTTGATTAATGTGGATAGTTATGGGTAAAATATGCAAATATTTGAATAAGCAAGTGGTTATAAAATATTCATTATCGTGGGGAATATTCGTTTGGTCGTGGAATATTAGATCATTGTCGGGGAATATTAAATGACGACAGCACGATCTTTTGTGGGCCCATAACGGAAAGCGATTGGATGAAGAAAATGACAAATATAAGTTGTTTATAAATAACTGGCGTAGTTATTACCAATTATCTTGTTGGAATACCCGTTGGTTAAAACACACTAATCACGTTGTTGAGCGAAGAGTACTGCGGTATTGCACCAATTATTGATTCTTACGTAAGAAAGCACTACTCAATAATTGTTCTGATGAATTCTTATTCGTTATTTTATTTTATTGATTCAATAATTGTTGCGTTGATATTTTATATTCTTCATTGTTTCAATAATTATCATTACACATTATTTTTTATTATCGAAGCAATAATTCATATTATCTGAATAATATTATTAGATAACATTATTGGCAATGTCTAGAAAGTTACATCTAAGGAGAGGTTTGGTCACCTAATCAAGGCCGCCAAGAAGAAGAAATTCTTATCGAAAGCCCCTCTTCCCTAGGAGCGACACGGTTGCCAAGATCTTGTGATTCTGTAATATTATTTGTGAATAATTAATTATTGATTTATATGATGAGGAAAATATTGATTTTATGTGGATATAGATGGAGAAAATTTTTAATGTGACAATTGTTGAAAATTAATATTTTATCTTTTTCTGATAAAATAATTCATTTAAATATATTATTTTAATAATATATTAATGGTGATATTTTTATAATGAATGTGGGATATATGAGTATATGAGGAGGAAGAGTATTTTTGTGGCATTAAATGTTTAACACATATTTTGTGTGTTGGTGGACACAATTATTGACCGAAATTTGATTATAGCCTGTAAAATCGCCCGTTTGTGGATTTCGGTTAATTTCTGTTTGGAATTTGGAAAAACTTCCTTCTGCAAAGTTGTAGATAATGGAATTTCCTATGGAAAGTTGCGAGTTTTGAATTTTTCTGATAAAAGAGCTATTTTTTTTATGAATTATTGAAGTTCCGAAGCTCCGAAATAATTGATTTTTGGAAGTTAAAAATATTTTTAATATGAAAAACGTTTTTGGTGATTTGAGTGTGGGTCTTGCATGTGTTTTAATAGCTGAATTTAGATTCTTGGTACGTAGGAAGTTGTAGAAATAATAATAATATTATTATATTCAATTTTCTACTTTGGTGTTCTAAGTATTTTCCTATAAATAGGGTGCTTAGGTTAAAATTGAAAATCACACGTAAAGCCGAAGTTTTCTCTCTATATTATCGAGCGTATTCTTGTGAGTATTTTGAGTATACTTTGAGTATTGCTATACGGTGCAAGTTCAAGCCATAGCCTATATCCGGTGTTTCAACTAGAAGTACTGTCTTTCGAGGTAAGAGATGTTATTTCCTTCTCAAATGATATTATTTCTTCAATATCATTATGACAAAATATTGGTTGGAAATTTTTATCAAATTTGGAACTTTTTCATGTCGGGGTTACTATTCATGAGTTACTATTCACGAGTTACTATTCATGAGTTACTATTCATGAGTTACTATTCACGAGTACTATTCACGAAGCGTGAAGATGTTTTTTTGTGAAATTTCTATCTTTTGGTGTCGAAGTTACTATTCACGTATACGGCACTATTCACGTATACGGCACTATTCACGAATACGGCACTATTCACCGAAAAATGAAATTTCTTCTTTTTGTCTAAAATATCAATTATGAATACTAGCTTTGATTGTATCCATGTTTTGATCATTCTTGAATTTTATACCACTATGATTATTTTTGAGGTATTTTTGGACGTGGATAAAACAAAGTACGAATCCTTAATTCTTAATCCTTGTCATTTTGTTTCACTGGATTCGTTTCTTCAAAAATATTTTTCATCATCTTCTACCTTAAATGATGATATTATGGAATATCTTTGGCTGTAGTGCAAAGATGAATGATTTCTGAAGAATATCTTTGGCCGTGTAGTGCAAAGATGAGCAGTGTTTAGATGAACATGACTAATCGATGAATATCTTTGGCTCAGTGCAAAAGATGAATATTTGATTCGGATGTATGTTGATTGATGTTACAGGATAAAAGATAGATGACGAACTTTTAAATTCATACATAGAAGATAGTAGTTGCATTCTCTACTTAACTCTTCTAATGAATTATTATTTCCACTGCGAATATTGGTTTAAAAATTTGTTGTCTATTGTATTCTATTAGATTTTTCCCTGTTGAAGACTAACGATAATTTGTTGTATATTATCTTAGTCATAATATTCTTTCTTGGGCTAGTTGAGCTCACCCTTTTCCTTTTGTTCCATTTTTCTTCTCGGGAGGCGAGAATATAGCGAGTAGTACGAGTCGGGGTATGGAATGAAGGTTTTAGAAAGAATTGTTTAGTAGTCCTCACCATTTTTGTAAAATAATGTATCATTAAATGTGATGAGGATTTATTTGAGTTTAGATATTGTCTAGAAGATAATATTTGTATTCAAACTCACAGGTTTACTGTTGTAATAATAAAGTTGTAGTTGTTTCTGTACCATGTATTGACAACTCAGAATGGGTGATGTATACCTTTTTTGGGGGCGTCACATTCAACATCTGAGAAGTTTAAGAAACTAGCATTCATTTAAAATATGAATGAAGTAAGGAAACTTGCCTTACACACAGCTACAGCTTACGCCGAACTGCTCATTCCATTCCCTATAACACATAAGGAAATAACACATACACCAATTAGTCATATACTTGACTTTACGCATTGGTTTACTTAACTTTACTTCTTAAGGTTCTTGTTCTTGCAATCTAAGTTTACGCGACCAACTTTTATTACCATTCTAAGGCTTCATGACATACGGAGATGTCTTACTCAAAACGTTCATCATCTTTGATGATTAACATTCTTATCTTCTTCTTATAACTCTTCTAGGACTCAACACACATCGCTTCTCTGCTAGTAGTCCAAATGGTACTCTGAGTGGTTTCCCACAAACAACCAACAAACAAGTTCGCCTCGCTCTACATCGCCCATTACATCTGGTGAGTTAGATCGGTTGCGAGCCAGATATACCTTGATTCTATGAAGGAATTGTTTAACTCGGCTCCCATATGTCAACCATCAAAGGTTACGATTGTACCACAACCTAACTTATCTTAACTTATACGAACTATTAAATATAATGTTCGTTAAGTCAATTTCTTATTCCTTATGGCTTTTTGACAATTAAATGTCATACCTTAGAATACATTCTTATTTGACTCACATTCGGCTTTCATTAATCTTATTACCGTTTCTTACGGCTTTCTCGATAATTCATATCTTACTTACTACCGTTGTCAATGTCTACGTCATACAACCAGGGTGTACATAGAACGTTCGTCTAACGTGAATACAATTCACGAAGATCGTTTACGTATTCAACGTTCACGTTGCTCATCTTTTAATCTCTCATTCAACCTTTACTCAAGGTTTTAATCACTTTCGATCGTTATCCATCCCATGAACCCCATGTTCATTATTCTTTCTTAATGTCGAAGCCATACGGTTCGTTGTATGCTAAGACTGATCGTTCATCGCAACAACGTTGCGTTCACAACGTCTATACGCTTTACATTCCTTTCTCATTACTATGACATAACATCGAAATGTTATTCATTACCATCATCACTCAACGTCTAAGGAATCACAATCATAGCAATCCCTCACGTTCGATTATCGCGACTACGGTCCCCAAATATCGTTTACGTAACCCGCGTTCACATTCTTTATCTTTTAATACACTTGATTAAGTGTTAAATTAGTTGAATTACATATTCATATTTCTTTCTTGCATATCCCCCGAAAATTTGAGCTGTTAAAATCTCAATTAGGCATTGCTCAAGATCTTGGCGTGGCGACGCCACCTTCAACTTCGATTCTCGCGCGCAGTGTAACGAGTTAGCGAAGATGTGACCCTCCGGCGGCGCAATCAGTAGCACCACCAATCAAGGCATGACTGGCGTCGCGGCGCCAAGACCTTCTTCCCGAATTTTTTTTTTCTAAGTCTTTGGTCGTTCTAAGATGCGTACTTTGAAATCTCATAACTTCTTCGTTATAACTCGGAACGAGATCGTTCCAAAGCCATTTTTTTCTTTATCTAACGTACTTCGATTACCCCCATATAGAACTTCGTTCTGAATCCATTAATATGCCATTCAATTGGCTTAATCTTCACCCTTTGTTCATTTTAACGTTTTTGACGTTCTTTGTTCGTTCGTCCGTAATTCGGTCATCCGAACTCAGAACTCATTCGTTCTTGAGTCTACGACTCACATTTTATACGTTCTCTTACATTATTATGAAACCCTACACGTTCGGGTTCATTTACTAACTTTCAAATTCTCGATCTTCTTTTATTAAAATTTTGCCATAACTTCGTTATAGCTCAATTCTAATCCGTTCTTCAAGAACGTTTCCAACGTTCCTAACCAAGAAATAAGCATCTAACTTATACACGATGGTTTTAAACTTGTCCATCAACAACAATTACACTACGATGGTTTTAAATTTGTCCATCAACAACGTTCTTCGCGTGTTCTTTGCGTTCTTCGTTCGTTCTTCATTTTTAATCGATATTTTGGATTACGATTTCACTTTTTCTTGAAATTTGATGTTATAAAACATCAGTCCATACTTATTTGACCTACTCATTCATAAGATTCATTCGGATCGCTCAAAATCCTTATGAATCTTATACTTCCTTAAGAAATTTATAAACTAAATTTCTTATTTCTTATTTCTTCTTTTCTCATGATTTCAACCATATGAAATCATTTCTAACATCTTTTACTCCTTATTCTCATTAACCTATGTTTTTAACATAAAAACTTAAAGAAAAATTATCTAGAAGTTAGGTTTTCGGAATACATTTCTTCTTTAATTTCATTCCGTTGGAGAAAGTTTGCTCACGAGAAACTTTTCCTCTTCCTTTTCCTTTTCTCCTTCATCCGAACTCTCTCTCTTTCTCTCTCAAATGATAGGATTTTCAAAATCCCATTCAAATAAGATTAAGCTTCCTATTTATAGATTTTCAAGGCTAGGGGCATTTTGGTCTTTTCATACCCTAATCTTCTTACTATTCATTGCTTAAGGACTAAGTTAACTTAGCCCTCAAGTTTGCTTAGCCTTTAAGTTTCGTAGTTCCGTCTTTCGAGTTTCGTTCGACAGTTTTAAAAACTGCGATTCTCGGAATCCAAATATTTTTGGATATTTCGTCTTTCCTTTACCGATTAACTTTTACGTATTCTTCGGATTTCCAAAAAATTGAAAAACACTTTTTGACGTTAAGCATTTTCCTTCACGTTTTCCTCTAACGTAGCTAAACAAGTGAAAAGTACATAACAGTACTTTTTATCATTTTTATTTTATCCGATTTTTGCACGTTTTTCGAGAAAAACTTTTATCGGCTTACTTAACTTTTCACGATATATTATCCTCAAATCATTCGATGGAATGTCATTTCGTCATACCGAACTCTCGAAAAGGCTTAGGTTATTCAAACTCTAACCCTTAGGTTTCGTCGGGTGAATAGTGCCTATTTCGTCTTTTTCCCCAAAAATATTGTCTCCGAATTTTTTTTTATTTTTGTCTTGAAAATTACTACTCGTTCAGTCTAGCTCGTAGACAGAATCCTCTCGATTAATAATTATTCTAGGTTACAGAACGATTAATAAACACATAGCACATAATAGTATTAATAAAAATTCATTTTATTAATAACTAATTCTTTAAATCTTAATTTCTGGACAATCCGGATTTTCGTGTTGTAACATCCTTTCCCCCTTATAAAATTCTATCCTCAGAATTTCTTCAAACCATACCCATACCCGGGTCATCACATTCACCCCTTCTTCATAGAATTTCGTCCTCGAAATTTTAACTTACTCTTCTTTTCAACTTCTCTTCAAAGAAGTTCTTATCTTTCTTACATTCCCTACCCTTCATAACTTATCAAGAATCATGAACTGAAAGGAATAACGAGGAATATAAAGATTCCTTTAAAACATTTCATTCTTTTGCTGAGGGGTCAAATTGACCATGAACTCTTACTAGTTTAAACAGCCTTTCGCCGTAAACCTTTCTTACACGATAAGTTTACAATCACAAAGAAGGTAAACTACCTCTCCCATACGTAGGTGATTAGCCTATCGTATAACCCCATTTCAGGGTATGTTCACCTCAGACTTACTCATCAGATTCCATACCAAAACAATTTGGTTTGGCATAACTTTTCAAAGAAAGCTTGATTTTCTTTTAATCATAACATACCATCCGTTTTAGCCAAATCAAGTAGCTTAGACCATACCAATAAATTGGACATCAACTTGAAACATTCGTCTAGCCAACTCAATTGACATCGACTACTTCTTTAAATTCTTTTGCAATACATCAAAACGTTTCATGACGTCATGATACCGCACTATTCATAGTACGTTGAGGACTTCGTCAGTTTATGACTTCATCATTATGCATCATACCATAGCAGGTTGTTGATCCTCTAATCAAATTCCACACCAGGTTTAATTGCATTAATAATTCCATCCTTTTACCATCCTTGCATCAAATGCACTGATGATATAAAATTCATTTTGATATTTCAAATCAATTTCTGTCTAGCCGAATCAAGTATCATAGACATATCAAGAATAGTTCTTTTAAAATCCATTGGTTTCAAAAATTGAACCAATTTATTCATTTTCAAAATGCGCACATCAGCACGATTTCAAGAAACTTCGAAATCTAGCATAGCTAGATGACTTGGAATATCCTACTCTCCATCTTCCTTCATTGTCTTACCTGCGACAATACTTAATCTTCTCAAGCACCTTTAATGCTAAATCTACTGAAAATACTTACTTTCAGTCTAAACAACCCTATACCTTAGTATAGTTCATCAACTTACCACACTTTATGTGTTTAGGAACTTTCCACAACCATATGTGTTTAAGAACTTATCTTCGCAGTATGTAATCCAAGAACAAATCAAGGGCTATCCATATGCTTAGGACTCAGAAACATAGCATATAACTATGAGTCACAAACTTTTCATAAGTATGAGTTTCAAGAACCTGCACCTATCTTATCATTCTCTACCTATCAATTATATACATGAGAAAAGATTCACCTTCTCGTCATATACATATTGATAGCACGACATACTATTCCAATGATTATCACTGTAATAACTAAGTAATCACAAACCCCCTCCCATTCGAAGGTTTGTACTACTCAGCTATCACATGAGTCCTCAATCGAAATCTTAGAACTTCTAACTTTCTCTTTACTTAATACGAATTTTCTTTAATTCGTATACTATCCTTTACAACTCAATTTTATTTCTTCTTCCTGTACTACTTCGTAGTACCATTCATTCATAGTATTAGCTATGAATCATTCATCGTTTAACAGATCATCTGTTACGATGATTTACTGTGTTCACGTGGTGATCTTTTTATCCTTCTCTTTATGATTATAGTCTTAGGTACTCATACCTAAGATTTATAACCTATCAGCTCTGATACCAACTTGTAATGCCCCAAAATCCGGTCTATCTTCACACCCAGATTCCGTGCGTCACTAGTACATCATTCATCCATCATACATCATTATATACTGAAATATAACAACATACACTCTCAAATCCCAGGTTCTAAAAACCTGATAGCTTTTTTCATTACAAATAATGATAATTATATTATTCTTTACATCTTGCACGAGTGACTTTTATCCGCCACCAAGGATACATAATCGTTCATTAAACTATTCTATAGTTTAATTCTCATCTTTCTACATTACAAGTCTTCACTTGATCTTCTCGCTCATTCACATTCTGAATGGTACTTCATCTGGATACCGACAGCTTGATCTATACGGGATCCTTAAGTTCTTCTAACATCGTTCGCTGAAAATGTTTTTCATTTAAAGCAAGTGTGAGCATTCAATTGCCCAACAAGTCTTAACAGTTGAACAAACAACTTTAAGAGTTTAACATTCCGTTGAAACTTTGATAACCGAACAAAGGTTATGAAGCAGCTTGAATAATAGGAATAATCTTGATTCCTATCATTTAAAAACATTAGTCACATTCACTTTAAAATACTTTCATTCTCTACTATCTTTCATACACATTCTGTCTGGCTAGAATCAATAGCACAAACTTAACTATAACGGTTCATGTATAAACAGAACATTCTCTTATTGAACAGTTCAATCACAGAACAGTTTATATCATAGAAACACCGAAGTGTTCACATTGTGGCACAAGGCCTCATACGTTCTACCACCTTGTACAAATATCACACATTCAAGACATGTACGTAACTTCTCAAGTTCAACATCCGAGAAGTTTAAGAAACTAGCATTCATTTAAAATATGAATGAAGTTAGAAACTTGCCTTTACATTACGCCTATGACTTACATTTGAATCGCTTTCATTCCATTCCCTATAACACATAAGGAAATAACACATACACCAATTAGTTATATACTTGACTTAACGCATTAGTTTACTTAACTTTACTTCTTAAGGTTTGCGTTCTTGCAATCTAAGTTTACACGACGAACTTTAATTACCATTCTATGGCTTCATGACATACGGAGATGTCTTACTCAAAACGTTCATCATCTTTGATGATTAACATTCTTATCTTCTTCTTATAACTCTTCTAGGACTCAGAACACATCGCTTCTCTACTAGTAGTCCATATGGTACTCTGAGTGGTTTCCCACAAACAACCAACAAACAAGTTCCCGTCTCGTCTACACTGCCCACACAGTGAGTTAGACCAGGTTGCTGCGATTTCAGATATACCTTCGCTCTCTCGGAAGGAATTGTTTAGCTTAGCTCCCATATGTCAACCATCAAAGGTTACGATTTTACCACAACCTAACTTATCTTAACTTATACGAACTATTAAATATAATGTTCGTTAAGTCAATTTCTTATTCCTTATGGCTTTCTGACAATTAAATGTCATACCTTAGAATACATTCTTATTTGACTCACATTCGGCTTTCATTAATCTTATTACCATTTGTTATGGTTTTCTCGATAATTCATATCTTACTTACTACCGTTGTCAATGTCTACGTCATACAACCAGGGTGTACTTAGAACGTTTGTCTAACGCCAATACAATTCACGAAGATCATTTACGTATTCAACATTCACATTGCTCGTCATTTAATCTCTGATTTAACCTTTACTCAAGGTTTTAATCGCTTTCGATCGTTATCCATCCCATGAACCCCATGTTCATTATTCTTTCTTAATGTCGAAGCCATACGGTTCGTTGTATGCTAAGACTGATCGTTCATCGCAACAACATTGCATTCACAACATCTATACGCTTTACATTCCTCTCGCATTACAATGACATAACATCGAAATGTTATTAATTACCATCATCACTCAACGTCTAAGGAATAACAATCATAGCAATCCCTCACGTTCGATTATCGCGACTACGGTCCTCGGATATCGGTTACGTAACCCGCGTTCACATTCTTTATCTTTTAATCTCATTTAATCTTTTTGTTCAACCTTCATCAAAGGTTTAATACACTTGATTAAGTGTTGAATTAGTTGAATTACATATTCATATTTCTTTCTTGCATATCCCCCGACAAATTGAGCAGTTAAAATCTAATTTCTAGCATTGCTTTGCACTAGCGTTGTGGCGCCACCTTCAACACTAATTCTCGCGCCGCAGCGTGAGTTAGCAGTACGTGACCCTCCGGCCTGGTACTGCAGCATCACCAATCAAGGCATGACTGGCGCCGCGATGCCAAGACCTTCTTCCCGAAATTTTTTTTCTAAGTCTTTGGTCGTTCTGAGACGCGTACTTCGAAATCTCATAACTTCTTCGTTATAACTCGGAATGAGATTGTTCCAAAGCCATTTTCTTTGTAATCTAATGTACTTCGATTACCCCCAGATAGAACTTCATTTTGAATCCATTAACATGCCATTCAATTGGCTTAATCTTCACTATTCGTTCATTTTAACGTTTTTAACGTTCTTTCTTTGTTCGTCCGTAATTCAGTCATCCGAATTCGGAACTCATTCGTTCTTGAGTCTATGACTCACATTTTATACGTTCTCTTAAATTCTTATGAAACCCTACACGTTCGGGTTCATTTACTAACTTTTAAATTCTCGATCTTCTTTTACGAAATTTTTGCCATAACTTCGTTATAGCTCATTTCTAATCCATTCTTCAAGGACGTTTCCAACGTTCCTAACCAAGCAATAAGCATATGACTTATACTCCATGGTTGTAAACTTGTCCATCAACAACGTTCTTCGCGTGTTCTTTGTTCGTTCTTCATTTTAATCGATATTTTGGATTACGATTTCACTTTTTCTTGGAATTTGATGTTATAGAACATCATTCCTTACTTATTTGACCTACTCATTCCTATGATTCATTCGGATCGCTCAAAATCCTTACGAATCTTATACTTCCTTAAGAAATTTATAAACTAAATTTCTTATTTCTTATTTCTTCTTTTCTCATGATTTCAACCATATGAAATCATTTCTAACATCTTTTACTCATTATTCTCATTAACCTATGTTTTTAACATAAAAACTTAAAGAAAAATTATCTAGAAGTTGGGTTTTCGGAATACCTTTCTTCTTTAATTTCATTCCGTCGAAAAAAGTTTGCTCACGAGCAACTTTTCCTCTTCCTTTTCCTTTTATCCTTCATTCGAAGTCTCTCCCTTCTCTCTCAAATGATAGGATTTTCAAAATCCCATTCAAATGAGATTAAGCTTCCTATTTATAGATTTTCAAGGCTAGGGGCATTTTGGTCTTTTCACACCCTAACCTCCTTACTATTCATTACTTAAGGACTAAGTTAACTTAGCCCTCAAGTTTTCTTAGCCCTTAAGTTTCGTAGTTCCATCTTTCGGGTTTCGTTCGACAGTTTTAAAAACTGCGATTCTCGGAATCCAAATATTTTTGGATATTTCGTCTTTCCTTTACCGATTAACTTTTACGTATTCTTCGGATTTTCGAAAAACTGAAAAACACTTTTTGACGTTAAGTATTTTCCTTCACGTTTTCCCCTAACGTAGCTAAACAAGTGAAAAGTACATAACAATACTTTTCGTCGTTTTTATTTTATCCGATTTTTGCACATTTTTTGAGAAAAACTTTTATCGGCTTACATAACTTTTCACGATATATTATCGTCAAATCTTTTGACGGAATGTCATTTCGATATACCAAACTCTCGGAAAGGCTTATGTTATTCAAACCCTAACCCTTAGGTTTCATCGGGGGAATAGTGCCTATTTCGTCTTTTTCCCCGAAAATATTTTGTCTCCAGAAAAATTTTATTTTCGTCTTGAAAATTCCTACTTGTTCAGTCTAGCTCGTAGCCAGAATCCTCCCGATTAATAATCATTCTTGGTTATAGAACGATTAATAAAAACATAGCACAGAATAGTATTACTAAAAATTTATTTTATTAATAACTAATTCTTTAAATCTTAATTTCTGGACAATCTGGATTTCTGGGTTGTCACACACACACACACACACACACACACACACACACACATATATATATATATATATATTGACTATTGAATTTGAAAGATGATGAATAAACATAAGCATAGTATGTTGAATTAACTGTTTTGGTTGAAAACAAAATTATAGTGATGATTTTCACTAAAACTTTCAAAAAATGAAGTTTTAGCAAAAATAGTGAAAATTAATCGTTGTAATTTGGATGTTTATGTTGTTTAGATGGCTAGAAATGCGTTAGAAAACATTTGATTATGTTTTTGTAAACCTATTACACCTTGGGTAGGTTGGAATGGTTGTTAGAAAGGAGTTTGGAGGCCTAATTTGGCTTTTTGTAGTGTTCTAGAGCTAAAATCGCAAAATCGTTAGAAGGACCCCGCCCGGCGGTGGGTGGGGGGCGGGTATTCGCCAAGCCAAAATTTTGAAAAAAAAACTAACCGGACATAGTTTACTAAAACGAGCATAAATTTTCATACGAACTCCGATTGATGCGATTCAAGATGATTCGAAACGAAGACGAATAGGCCTATAACTTTATTATTTATGTTTTTCAATTTGAAATCATTATAAAGGTTCAAAATGGCTTTCTTTAGGATTGCTGTGTATTTGGAGGCAATCAGAGGGCGTCAGGATGCGCGTATGCAAATGCAATCCTTTGTGTATTACTCCCTCCGCCCCAGGATAAAAGTCTTGGTGGACTTTTCACGCATATTAAGACGATGAATAAAATGACAAAATTGCCTATAATAATGTCATTAAATATGGAGAAAGAATTAGAATAAGAAAAGTATGAAATATTAATTGCTACGGGTATAATAGGAAAATGTGTGTAAAAGTTTGGTTATTAAAGGAAAATGGACATTTAACATGGGATTACTCAAAATAGAAATAAGGACTTTTATCATGGGACAGAGGGAGTAGTATAACCTAATGATAACATGTTGGACATGTAATAGGATGTTGTATCAAGTTGTTAATGTATATGTGGTGCAATAACATGATCACTTAAGTAGTTGTAATAAAGCTAAATAGTGATGTTCATGAAAAGATGTGATGTTGTTAGTGAGCTATATGAAGCTAATATTAGTGTAATTAATGTGTATTGTCAATACATATGGTATGTGTAGGACTTGTGGTGAACGTGAGTAGTGATTATTTAATCTACGCACGAAGCAAGTTCTCTAACTCTACTTTTACAATTGTGCAAGTATCTAAACTCTCTTTGAGCAAGTTTTTCTAACTCAAAGCTTTCTTTGTGCAAGTTTCTTAACCCTAATTATATCGTGCAAGCTCCTAAACCTTATCTCTTGATATTGAGCCAATCTTTAACTTGTTATTTATCATATAAAGTTCTACATTCTAACACACTAATCTTGAACAAGTTTTATCATTCAACTTACTATTTGTTATGCATGCTTAAGATTCAACTCTAAATAAGATTTTAACCTTAGCTTAACATTGTTCAAGCAAGGTATGTTACATTATTCAATACTTATGCTCTTAGATTATTACTAAAGCATGACCTTAGTACACAATGTTGATTCACTTATGAATTATTCCATAGCATAATGATATTACAGTTTTATTCAACTAATCCTTAGTTGATGTTTGTAAACTCTAAATTACCTTAAAACTTATCCAAACCAAACATACTTTGGTGCGGACTCGTATTCTAAATGCTGAGATGAACAACCCTATTATAGGGGATAACTTACGCATAACGTTAAAGTGTTTGTGCACAATACATTGTACGAAGGGCTGATCCCCCTAAGTACGAGGAGTTCTTATAGTCTTATGACTATTAAAGTTTAAGTTGAAAGAATACTTATAACTATAGGCATAGTTTGTGGTCTTTTTAGCCTCAGTTATATATTTCATGTTTTGTCCCTGATTATTATTGATGAAGTACTTTATTCATTTCTATTGAGCCTATTCATTTGGCAGTTGATATGATGTTTATTCATTATTATTCAAGTGAGCTTTGTTTGCTCACTCTTGCATATATACACTCATTGCAGCTAAAGTTAAGAAGGTCGATGAACCTACAACTAGCAAAGGAAAGGGAAAAATGTACAAGTGATGAAGACTTGTAATTTAATGACTTTTATGTTAATAGACTTTATATTTAATGAAGTGATGTAATTATTTTATTTCCGCACTTGATTGATGTTAAGGTTAGAAAACCTGGGATATTTTGGATTTAATGATGTAACCCTTTTATAGGGAGGATTTATGGTTTAAATGTAATTTTATTTGGGTAGATAGTATGAATGTATGAAAAGTGAACACCAAGTCTTAGGGGAATGAAGTACCCAGATTTGGGGGTGTCATAGTACTCCTATTTAAGAGGAGCCTAGTTAGTTCCATCTCTTATGGATTGGTGTTGCTCTTTGAGGAATCAACCGCAGCTTAGATGGTCGCTAACTCTCCCATTTATGGGGAGGCCAGGTAGTTCCCTCCCTTTGGTCTGAAGACGATGAAATATAATGGATTAAAGTTTGATCCCAGTACCGTGTGACAAGTATTTGTGTTTTGGTAGGGGGTTAGACCGAACCATAAATGGCTGCCTACGTACTCCTATTGAAGAGGAGATCAAGTCTGCATAGTTTGAATCTGATGTAAGAGGTTCAACGCTGAATGGTGTAAGGGTAGAAAGGATGTAGAAATGTTTTTGTTGTTTTTTGTTTATAGAGAAGGGTGTAGAAATGTTTTTGTTTTATTGCGTTCGGGCCATATAAAATGGTTTCCTACGTTCTCCCAAGTATCGGGGAGATCAGGTCGACTTAGTTCGCCCCATGTTCAGGACAAACTGCGGGTGTGAAAAAGTTTGATCCCATGTTCAGGAAAAATTACAGGGGAAGGGTTCAATCCTTGGCGGGATAATCAAAATTGTATGGAGTGTGAAATAAAAGATTTGATGATCTAAAAACCAGGCTGCTGGCTTGAAGAGTGTGTTTCCCTGATAGGGCAAATGGGTATGAAGGAAGGGTTGTGTGTAATAAGGGTTAGAAAACCTGAAATGACTGGTGATCTGGTGATCCAAAACCAGGATGTTTGCTTGATGGTAACTTCAGACATAGTACCATTTCACGGTGTCTGAGTTGATGAGATGTGGAAATTCATCGCCATCCATTTCCTATAATCTGAGAGCACCTTCTTTCAATACCTCCTTGACAATAAATGGGCCCTCCCAGTTTGGAGCAAATTTTCCTTTTGACTGATCTTGGTTGTCAATGATCTTTATCAAAACCAAGTCATGTTGTTTAAACTGCCGTAGTTGGACTTTCTTGTTGTAGGATTTGGCGATCCTTTGTTGGTATAACTGACCATGAAAGATAACATCACTTTGCCTTTCGTCTATTAGAGATAATTGGTGATATCTGTCTTGTAACCATTGGTCTTCATCCAGCGGAGCGTCAATCAACACTCTGAGGGATTCCATTTCCACTTCTATGGGAAGTACTGCTTCCATCCCATAGGTCAATGAGTAGGGGGTTTCCCCAGTGGAAGTACGCATTGAATTTTTGTAGGCTAATAGAGTCAGAGGCAAGAGGTTAGGCCATCCTTTGTGATTGGCAGACATCTTCTGCATAATCTTCTTGATGTTCTTATTAGCCGCTTCAACAGCACCATTTATCTTTGGATGGTAGATAACAGAGTTAAGGTGTTTGATGTGGAATTTATAGCACAACTCCTCCATTATTTTGTTGTTGAGGTTCTTAGCATTGTCTAACATAATTACATTTGGTTGTCCATATCGACAAATGACATTGTTTCTGATGAAAGCAATGATGACTTCATTGGTAACCCTGGGGAATGAGGCTGCTTCTACCCATTTGGTGAAGTAGTCGATCATGGTGAAGATAAATCGATGCCCATTACTGGTTTTGGGCTCAATGGGCCCGATCATGTCCATTCCCCACATTGAGAAGGGCTAAGGTGAACTCATATTATGGAGTTCCCTCGGAGTGGCGTGGATAACATTCCCATGAATTTGGCATTGATAGCACCTCTTGACGTGATCATCACAGTTAGCCTTAAGTAAGATCCAGTAGTGCCCTATTCTGAGGATCATTTTAACAAGTAGAGGGCCACTCATATGTGGGCCACATACCTTGCCATGGATTTCATCCATGAGCCTCTGAGCTTGGTCCTTGTCCACACATCTGAGGAGACCTATTCTTGCATCTCTTTTGTAGAGTGCATCTCCGCTCAGGTAGAACTTCATAGCCAGTTGATGGATCCGCCTTCTTTCAGTCTGGCTTGCCTCAATGGGTGTAGATCCATCTCATAAGTACTCCTTGATGTTCTAATACCAAGGGTGTTGGATGGGAGGTAGCTCATCCGATACTTCTCCAACATAATTCCCATAGGCTGGAGCCTTTTGTAGGGCAAATGGGATAATTAACATGTTTTCCTTGTCAGGTATGTTGATCAAGGAGGCCAAAGTTGCTAGTGCATCCGCAAAATCATTCATATTCTGAAGAATATAGAGGAATTTTATTTTTTCTAACTTCGAAGCCATCTGTAAAACTTGCCGATGGTAAGGTAGCAAATGTAGCTCTTTGGTCTGATAGATTCATGTGGTTTGTCTAATGACCAATTCTGAATTCCCAAAGACAGTTAACCGCTTGATACCTATTGATTGGGCAAGTTTGATTCCCATGATACAGCCTTTATACTCAGCTGTGTTGTTGGTGCTGACAAACTATAATTTGACGGTGACGGGATACTGCTCCCCCGTACCAGATACTAGAACTGCTCCAGCTCCAGAACCTTCCATGTTAATAACTCCATCAAAATACATTTTCCATGATTGGTGTATATTTTACTGATGGTGTTGCTGCACTGTCATTACCCCTTCATCGGGGAAGTATGTTTCCAGGGGTTTGAAATCTCCTGTAGGTGCGGCGGCAAGTTGATCTGCAATTCCTTGGCCTTTAATGGACTTTTACGTCACTTAGACGATGTCGAATTGTTGTAGGATCAAATGCCATCTGGACAGCCGACAATTTAATATGGGTTTACTGAACACGTACTTGAGAGGATCCACGCGGGATATGAGATGGGTTGTGTGACCATGGAGGTAATGATGTAACCTCATGGAAGCCCATGCTAAAGCACAACAAGTTTTCTCAATCAGCGTGTACTTGTGTTCACTGCTGCTGAATCTTTTGCTGAGGTAGTAGATAGCTCGCTCTTGGCCACTATCGTCTTTTTGTCCCAGCATGCAGCCCATGGCATTGTCATTAATGGACAGGTACATAAAAAGCGGAACATCATCCCTAGGTGGTACCAAAACAGGAGCGTTAACCAACTACTCTTTGATTGTAAGGAAGACTTTTTGACACTCATCGTTCCATTTCATGGAGGAGTTCTTCCTTAATAACTTGAAGATAGGCTCATATGTTGTTGTGAGTTGAGAAATGAACCTGCTAATGAAGTTGATTCTTCCCAAAAATCCCCGTATTTCCTTCTCTGTCTGAGGAATGGGGATTTCCTTAATGACCTGGATTTTGGTGGGATCTAGCTCAATCCCTTTGTGTCTGACTAGGAAACCTAGCAACTTACCTGATTTAACGCCAAAGGCGCACTTAGCTGAATTCAACTTCAAGTTGTACTTACGCAACCTGTTGAAAAGCTTTCTGAGATGGTCTAAGTAATCTTCTTCCCTTCAGGATTTGATAATGATGTCATCCATGTAGATCTCTATCTCTTTGTGCATTAAGTCATGAAAAAGAGCCATTATAGATCAGTGGTAGGTTGCTCTGGCATTAATGAGGCCGAATTACAATCGTCTATAGCAAAAGGTTCCCTAAGGTGTGATGAATGGAGTTTTCTCACGATCCTCCTCGGAAACTATAATTTGATGATACCCCACAAAGCAATCAACAAAGGAGTACATGTCATATTGAGCAGTATTGGCAATGAGAATGTGGATAAATGGCATGGGAAAGCTATCCTTATGGCAAACTTTATTCAGATCCCGGTAATCCACACAAACTCGCACCTTTCCTCCTGGTTTAGGCACGAGGACTATATTTGATAGCCATTCAGGATATGTGGACACCATGATGATGCCAGCTTAAAATTATTTCATAATTTCTTCTTTAACCTTTAAACTCCACTCAGGTTTTAATCACCTGAGCTTCTGCCTGACTGGCTTGAATCCCTCTTTTACTAGGAAGGTGATGGATGACGATGTCCGTGGACAAACCCACCATGTCTTCGCGAGACCATGCAAACACATCCTGGAATTGGGTTAATAGCACAACCATGTCATTCCTTTGGTTTAGAGTGAGGTCTGTACCAATCTGGATAAACCTAAGGCTTTCTAAGGTTCCGAGATTGAATTAGGTGGTTTGATCAAGATTTGGTTTGGGTTTGTCTTTGACCCATTCTTTAATCTCCTGAGGTATCTCAATGTCCTCTTGTATTTCCATCAAGTCTGAGTCTAACTTTTCATCAAAGTTACAGTCCTTGTGGAGAAAAGGCACCTCATCAGCAAGTACATGCATATCTAAATTCAGAGTCCTGAAACAAAATATGCTTTCACTTAATATATAAAATTGTTCCGTCATACAAAGTGTTAGCATGTACTAACAAAATAACTGCTAATACTGTACAAAAAAATAAGCAGTTAAAACTATCTACAGGGCAAAGGGATTCTGCCCTTTTTACCCTTGGCGACAAATGCAAGGAGTGCTGCTCCAATTATCAAGGGTGAAGTTCTGGTGGACGGCAGTAATGAAGTGATGCTCATCGTTCTCCTTTTCCCGAATGATGACCATAATGTCGAGACAATCACCATCTGGAGTGTATCTATTTGTGTGCTCATCATAAAAAAGAATGCGTAGATGAGACAATCTCTTGGCGATGTCTTGTTTATGTTTCTGTTCCCTCTTTTCCACTTCGGGATCAAGAATCAGAACCTCTTTCACTTTAACCAGTATCAGTTTGGGAAATAGCATAGCCATAACATGGGTTGGAACCTTTACCAGAGACTGTATTGGCTCAGGATCGGTAGGTGGAGATAATCGCCATATGGCTGAAGATGAAGGAATCTGTTTATGTTTGTGAGGATTCCTGTGACTGGAGCTAGCATAATAGCCTAATCTAGCTGTCGCTATTTGACTAGGAACTTGAATTGGGTGCTTAATACCCTGATGATCTTTTCCCAACCCTTGTCCAGGTTGATGACCCAATGATATCATCTCTTGAGTGGACAACATTACTTTGGCATAAATCTTGGGTGTGAGAGGCTCAATGGGATGGTAACGAGTGTTGCTTACCTCCAGGGCATGGAAATTGACCGACTTAACTTCTGAATTGAAGCTGATGAGTGGTATGTCACCTTGTTCAGGATATTTTGGCTCAACATTAACTATGACTAGGATATTGTTGATAATGTACTTGAGTTGCTGATAAAGGGATGGCTCCAGCCATATGAATCCATGGTCTTCCCAACATCAGATTGTATCCTGTGTTGATTTTGAGAACTTGAAAGGATACACTGAATGTATGTGGACCAATCTACACTGGCAGTTCAATATCTCCAATAGCGTTTTGTCGGGACCCATCAAAAGCTTTAAAAACTGTATCACTACTTTTAATCCTCTTGGGGTTGATATTCATCTTCTCCAAGGTAGCATAAGGACATATATTCAGAAATGAACCTCCATCTATCTTGACTCCTCCTACCATGTATTCGGAGGACTAAACCGCTATATGCAATGGCTTGCAATGACCAGTCCCTTCAGCGGGTATGTCATCATCAGTGAAAGATATCACATTGTTGTTAAAAATGTGATCAACCAGATGTTGGAATTTTTCCACATCCAATGATTTCGGTAAATGAGCTTTTTCCAAGACCCTTAATAAGATCTTCCTATGATATTTGGAAGAGAAAACCAAGTCCAGTATGGAAATTTGTTGTGGAGCTTCTCTCAAGCTTAAAACCACATTAGCTTCATTATGGCCCATGGTATGAAGGAACTCTTCAATTTTTTCCGTGGGAACTTTCCCATTTGACCTGATGGTAGGTTTCATCACCCGATGGGGAAGATACAGTGGATTCTCTGTAAGACCCCAATTTTTTTTAATAAAGATAATTTTTTTATAAATATCATTTTTGAATATTATGGAATGAATTTGATATAATGTTATAGTTGTGGTTAATATTTATAAATTTTGCTAAGTATGCAAGTTGTTATAAAATATTCGATTAATTGGGAATATTTTTTTTTGTCGGGAATATCCGTATGCGGCAAGCACAATCATTAGTGGACCCCACGATGTAAGTATTGTCGTATTTAGAAACGACGTAATTATCTTTTATAAAATAATGTGAAGTTTTACCATTAATCTTTGTTGAACTACCCGGTAGTAAAAAAGTATAGTAATACGCGTGGTTGCATAGTAGCACATACCGGTATTGATTATTGATGCTTACGTAAGAAGTCACTCGATTATACTCAATTATTGCTACTGAAGAATAACGCATCATATCTCTCATATTATTGATTCAATTATTGTCACAAGATCATCCGCATTATAAGTTATATTATTAAATCAATAATTGAGACGATAAAGTTATTCATATTATTAAATTGCAATATTTACAATGTCTAGAAGTTACATCGAGGAGAGGTTTGGTCACCTAATTGCGCGCCGATAGGAGAAATCCTTATTGAAAGCCCCTCTTTCCGGGAACATCCTGGTTGCTAAATATTGTGAGTTATAATATTAATGATGAATAAGTTCGTGTTGATTAAAGATAAGTTACTATTCATGAGTTACTATTCACGAGTTACTATTCATAAGTTACTATTCATGAGTTACTATTCACGAGTTACTATTCATGAGTTACTATTCACGAGTTACTATTCACCCGATTACTATTCACTCTAGTATTGTGCATTCAGGTATTTGGGTACAATATTATTCCATAAGGAGATGTGCTAATTTTTCAGACCGTTAGTTGAAGTTATATTAGTGAATCATTATGGAGCGCTGATGGAAAGTTATAATAGTGAATCAATATGGATCGCTGGTTTAAAGTTTTAATAGTAAATCAGTATGGACCGTTGCTTTAAGTTTTAATAGTAAATCGATCTGGACCGTTCGTTTAAAAGTAAATCGATCTGGACCGTTCATGAATTAGTTACTATTCAATCCATTCTTCTATAAATAGAAGCTCATTCCTTTATTATTTCTTACTGAATTCACTGAAACTCTAGAGAGGGAAATTATAGAGAGAAAGAAGAAGAGTATTCTCCTACTTCACTAATTTGATATCCAGTGTCTTTTACGGTAAGGGGTGTTATTCATTCTTATTCATGAAGAGAACTTCTGTTATTCTATTCTTTATTATTCATTTGAATAACTTTGATACTGCCAGATACCCTATACTTGGTGAAATCCTTACATTATTCCATTCTTTATTATTACATTGGAATAACTCAGATGTATGCCAGATACCCTATACATAACTCAGATACGCCAGATACCCTATACTTGGTGAAATCCCTCTATTATTCCATTCTATATTATTATGTTGGAATAACCTGTTTATGCAAAGTACCGCATACGTGGTGAAATTCTTCTATTATTCCGTTCTTTATTATTCGCCGGAATATCTCGTCAGTGCGTAATTTCACGACCGGTTCCATTATTTATTATTCAAAGATTTATTATTCTCGCTTTAATATCCTATCTGCATTTTACTGCCGGACTGGTTCCATTATTTATTATTACGCATTTATTATTACGTCGAAATATCACATGCGTGCGTTTCACGGGACTGGTTCTATATTTATTATTCTGTTAGAATAACCTGCCTGTGCTATCTATCACATGCCTGGTGATTTCTTTTGTTATTCCATTATTTATTATACTCAGTTGGTTAAAGTTTTAACTTCTATACTCCATGAAATTAGTGGAATATCCTTGATATTTGCGCTTCATCCAGTATCTTTTCATGGAAATATTCTTCTGAGCATTCTTGAATTTTACCTTACAAAGAAGTATCATGTTGATAATTTGGACGTTATTAGTTCCTGGATAAATTAATTCGTGAACTTGTTTTATTGAATTCTTATATCATTGTCATCATCCTCATGTTTATATATTTTTTTTAAAAGTCATATGTATTCGTGAGTGCATAGATGGACTTGGTATGATTATGACCAGGGATTATTCAGTATAATCATGACCGTAATGTTACAAATGATGTGATAAAAGTCCTCATTAGCCCGTAGTGCATTGATGGACAATTGTTGGCATGATCATGACCATTGATGAATACACGAATATCCTTGGCCCGTAGTGCATGGATAATTTGTGGTCGTGGCCCTAATGAATATCCTTCGTCAGAAAGCGGTGGATGATGTGGATTATTTATTAAGCTAGGTCTCAGCGATAAAAGTGATGAAAAAAAATGTTTTAAATCATAAAAGATAGTAGATTTTATTCTCTACTTGACTCTTTTAATGGATTGCTTATTCTGCTGCAGTTAAACTTGATGTCTATTGTATTTTATCAGTTTAACATTGTTGAAGGCTAATGATAATTTATCCTGCATTATCTTAGTCATAATATTTTTAACTGGGCTAGTTGAGGTCACCCTTTTCTTCACTGTTCTCTTCAGGAAATGAGAATATAGCTGGGACGAGTCGGGGAACGGATTGATAGTCCAGATGATAGCATTAGTAGTCCTCACTATTCTGTTAAATAGTGTGATAATAAATGTAATGAGGAGTGAATTTGAGTTTGTATACTGTCTATGAGGACTCCATTGAGAGTGGATATTGTCTAGAAGGCAATATTTTTGTTTAAACTCTCATTTTATGTTTTGTCGTATTTTACACGATAGTTGTATAATTATGTTGTATTTGATTTATGTACCATGTATTTGGCGACCTAAGATGGGTGATGTATACCTATTTTGGGGGCGTCACATTCTCCTTTGACACTGCAACAATTGTATGTGATGTAGATCCTTCAGCCTGCCCATAATTCCATGGGACTTTTTTCAAGCTAACAACAGGAAACTGTGGCCTAGATGGCAAGAGAATTGGATGTGGTGCAGCCACTTTCAAAGGATCGTCAATATCTTTGAGTTGAATTGCTTGTATTGTAAGTGGTCTGGCAGCCAAATCATCCTTAGCGGATAAAACTGCTACGCCGTCCTTCCATTTTGTAGGACATGTGTCCCTACTCTCGAGTAACAAAGTGTCGTCATCTGCCATTTGCAAGACACCACTATCAATTAAATTCTAAATGAGGTGGCGGAGTGCCCAACATTCTTCTGTGTTGTGACCGCGAGAGTGGGAGTGGTACTGGCATACTCCATTAAAATTAAACCGTCTGGAACGGGGATTGATTGGAGGCAAAAGGGATGTAATTCTTCCTTTATTGATCAATATCTGAAATATCTCCTCCATAGGTTGGCCAAGGTATATAAATTCCCTCTTGTTGGCAAAATCCCAACGGGCTTTGGCACTTGCTCTTTTTGCAACTTTATCCACTAGTGTTTCTCTTTATGAAGGTGAGGATGGAGTATTCATGACAAAAGGAAGGAGACTAGCATGCTCCTGACTGACTAATTGGCATGTGACTTGGTGTTGATGGATCACCAGTTCTGCCAATTGGTCTATTTTTTTGCAAAGAGCCTTAATCTTTTGTTCCATTATAAATTGGAATTGTGCATAATCCCATTTGTCAGCACCGTCCTTGTTGGTTTAGGAAGATTCAACAATGTAATTGGAACTTTGTCCACTACTCCAATTAATCATATTGACATCTTATTCATTGTGTTAAGGAAGAGGGTTGTCTTGCACATGAGGTTAGTTGGGTTTAGTCACCACAATCTTCCCAATGTCGATTAAGTCCTAGATCTTGTGTTTCAAGGCCCAGCAATCCTAAGTGTCATGTCCTGGTGCCCCGGCATGATAAGCACATTTTCGTGTAGTATTGTAACCCATCCCTTTCGGGTTGGTTGGTAAAAAAAGATGTGTAATTTTCTTCTGAGTAGTCAGAAGATTGAGAACATTCTCGAGTGAATCCCCTAGGGTTGTGAACACTTAATTGCATTGGACTTCTCTACCCTTTGGCAATGTGGGGTTAGAAGACTGTGCTGGAAAAGGGGAGTAGTTTCTCCTCCGAATAGGCATGTTCTGACTGCCTTTCTGACCTTGTAGTATCAAGGAAGCATCATCCTCTTTTTTTTTATGGACCCTCCGGGGGTTGTTTCCATAAGTTCCGGACTGGATGTGCTCATCAACAGCTTTCAGAGCGGCTAGGTCTTGAATTTTTCCTGACTTCAATCCCATCTCAGCCATCTCTCTGTGTTTGATCATTTCAGAAAATGGCTTACCAATGCCAGCTAAGACTCTCTCATAGAAAGGAGCTTCTTGTATATCTATGAAGGTCATAACCATTTTTGACTTCGTCATAAAAGGAATAACTTGAGCAGCAAGGCGCCTCCATGTTTGAGCATATTCTCTAAATGACTCATTAGACTGTTTCTTGACCTTGGTAATTTGGTACCGGTCAGGAGCCATCTGAGACTGGAAGCTGTACTGAGTGAGGAAGACATGAGCTAACTTTTCCCACCTATGTATTTTAGAATTGTCTAATCTGGTATACCATGATCGGGCTTCTCCAGTTAGACTTTTTTGAAACAGCTGCATTCTGAGCTTCTCATTCTTGGCATAAAATGTGACACCCCAAATCTAGGTACTTCATTCCCACAAGATTTGGTGCTCACTAATCAAGCATTCATACTATCTACCCAAATAAAATAATATTTGAATCATAAAACCTCCCCTTAAATAGGGTTACATCATTAAGTTCAAAAACATCCCAGGTTATCTAACCTTTAAACATCATTCAAAAGTGAAATTAAATTATTACATAACATCATTAAGATAATGTATAAGATCATCATAACAAAAAAAAGTCTATTATCATAATCATAATCAAAATTACAAGTCTTCATCACTTGTACATTTTCCCTTTCCTTTGCTAGACGAAGGTTCATCTACCTTCTCCACTTTAGCTGCAATGAGTTTATATATATGTAAGAGTGAGCAAAACAATTGCTCACTGAATATAGCAATGAATCAATAGGACTATAATAATAATAACTGCCCATGATAGGCTAATCAAGACTGAATAGTACTCTAACAATGATAATCAGGAACTGAAATCCAAAATATGGAATAAACATAACTGAGGGTCATAAGACCATGAACTATGTCCACAGTTGCGAGTAATCTTTTAACTCCAACTTTAACAGTCATAAGACTATACGGACTCCTCGTACTTAGGGGGATCAACCCTTCATACAATGTATTGTGCACAAATATTTTAACGCTACTCGTAAGTTATCCCCTAATAATAATAGGGTTGTTCATCTCAGTATTTAGAGTACAAGTCCGCCCCAAAGGAAGTTTGGTTTGGATAAGCTTTCAAGGAAATTTGAAGTTCAACGATCATCAACTAGAGGACTAGTTGAATTAATAGTGTTTGATAATCACAACAGATGTTTAATAACAGCATGATATAGAACAATTGAGAATCATAAATGAACTGACTATACATATTAAATTCATGCTTGGAAATAACTATAGAGCATAAGTATACAACAAAATGAATAAAATGATTAACCTTTGCTTGAACAGTAAATAAGTTAAGGTTAGAGTCTTATAACATTAGAAATGAAATTACTGAATGTACAATAACTGATAGCAAGCTGGAAACTAAAAACTTTCCCAAAATGGTATTAACTCATGCAAAGAATTAAAATAGTTCAACAATAGAGACTAGAGTTCAGAAACTACGTTTATTATAGAATAATAGAACTTAAGAGAGACTTGCTTAACTATAAACAAGTTAGAAGGAATCAATCAAAGGAGAACTTTAAATAACATTAGAGTTAAAGATTTCTCGAATGAATTTTAGAAACAATTGACTTATTCAATAACAGTTAAGATAAAAAGCTTGCTCAATCAAAAGAATTAAGTACACAATGTAATAATAGAACTAACTCAATGAAAGTGTAGAGTTAGAAAACGTTCTCAATGTAAAAAGATAGGATTTAGAAACTTGCCTTGAGCGTAAGCTATAAAATTAAACTCACGATCACCTACATATAATTTTAGAACCACAATATCTATTAGATATGCTAACATAGCAAAACATGCTCATTACCATTCACATTTCAGAAACTCTAAGTGTTTAACTTCACAACATTTGTCTAATGTTCATTAGGTATACTAAATTATCACATAACGCGTTCTCGACTTACTAATCATTTTTGCAACTTTGAACTTACTAACCACAATTCACTATGTTATGTTTACCTTAACATTACCCATTTAACATACTAACATAATTTCAGACCATACAATGATGCTATCCCAAGTCTGCAGTAACAGCAGAAGTCAGAATCTCAAAATAGGGTATGGCGCAGCTGCACTATACAAAGACTTGGGACCCAAGATAATGCATCGTATATAATTGCGCTTTTTTTGCCTTGGCAAATTGCAGAAATGTCTTTGGTGTTCAGACAGACGCAGAGAAGGCTAATGAACAATGAGTCGAATTTTAGCCCAACAAACACAAATTTCACCCACCAAACAGTGATAATAACACGTAAAGTAATTATACAACTATCATAAACATGATTGCTCACCTATTCAATCACTTAACACAATTTAACAACAACTAAAGCTATTTTAATTTCTCAATTTTCATATTTTTCATATAAAGCTCCATTTTTGATATTCATCACCAAAAATCATCACTGTGATTTCATTACTTGACTAAATTACTCCATTCAAACTACGTTATGTTCGTATCTCAATGAAATACCATATACAAACTTCAATTAATAATTTCTCATACGAATTGTCCACTAAAATTGATACTTTTCATGAACATATGGAAAAATATATATACTGTCCAAAATGTCTACTGATATCTGAAATTAACATGCAATTTTGATTTAAACATAAACTTTAGCATCACCAACATGTATAATCACTATTAACAGTTATACATACCCACAATTCCACAAACTGAATTCACAAACTTAGAAGGTTTATGCCATAAAAACCCATATATGCATAATAAGAGTATTGAACATACCTTTTCTACTTAATGTAAATCCTTGCTACATTAATTGGAATTGTTCTTCTTCTCACACAAGCTCTCTCTCAAATTCTCTCAAGTTTCTCTCAACTCTCAATTCTCGAACTCTAGGCTAGCAAATAACCAACTGATAATACTAAGCGCACAAATAAAATTCGCTGGACCTTAATACGCCAACTTAATAAAATGGCAATTACAAAACAAACGCATATCATATTATAAATATATTATATTTATTATTCTACTTATTTTATTTATATAATTAAATTTAAATTTCAAAATTTAGAAATTATCAAAAGCCATAAGGCTTGTTTAGCAAACCATTTAAAATTTTAAAGAATTAAAATGCTTAAGCCTTGTTTGACAAAAACTAATTTAAATCCTTTTTAATTTATTTTAATAAACACTTTAGTTTATAATTATAGTCACATACTATATTTTAATTAAATATAGCATTTTAGCAAATATCACCAAATTATAATTTTCATTATAACTTTATTTAATAATTTAACATACCATCTAAATTATTAAATCAACACAACAACATAACACCTCATGTTATAATACAAACCTCTAAATTATAAATTAATTTAATTTAGAAAATTCTCCAATCATTTAGATTCATCAACCATCACATCAATGAAATATTTATTTAACAATAAACACCTCAAATAATATTTATATAACTCAATAAATATTTAAATTACAATTTGAAATTTCGGATCGTTACATCCTTCCCTCTTTACAAGGATTTTGTCCCCAAAATCACAATTCAAACAATTTAAATCATCACATTCTCCCCTACTTACAAATATTCTATCCCCAGAATCGAAGACATAGACTAAATAAATAACTCAGGGTAATCCTTCATCATATCAGCTTCGAGTTCCCACGTAGCCTCTTCAACATTGTGGTTCCTCCATATCACCTTCACAGAAGGTATCACTTTATTCCTGAGCACTTGTTCTTTCCTGTCGACTATGTGGATAGGAATCTCTTCATAAGACAAATCTTTACTGAACTGCAACGGTTCATATTTGATCACATGCTTGTAATCGAGTTTATACGGTCTCAACATCGACACATGAAAAACATTGTGCACAGGCTCTAATTCTGGAGGTAAAGCTACCTCATAAGCCACCTCTCCCACTCTGCGTAAAATTTTGAAAGGTCCAATAAACCTCAAAATTTGAGCTTGCCTTCTTTTTCTTAAAACGAATCTTCCCCTTCCAAGGAGAAACTTTTAGGAATACAAAATTTCTTGCCTCAAACTCAGGACTCTACCTGTGTTGATTCGCGTACTTTTTCTGTCAATCTTGAGCAGCTACTAGTCTTGCTCTGATGAGTTTAACCACTTCAGCGGTCTGCTGAACCAGTTCTGGTCCTAGTAGTGGATGTTCACCAACTTCATCCCAGCATAGTGGAGTTCTGCACTTTCTGTCGTATAACGCCTCGTACGGTGGTATACCAATGCTTGCATGGTAACTGTTGTTGTATGCAAATTCCACCAACGGTAGATGATCATCCCAATTTCCTTTGAAATCCATGATGCACGCTCTGAGCATATCTTCAAGAGTCTGAATCTTTCTTTCACTTTACCCATCGGTTTGTGGATGATATGTTGTACTCATCTTCAATTGCGTTCACATGCATTCTTGTAGTCTCTTCCAAAAATTTGATGTGAATCTCGGATCTCTATCAGATACAATTGATACTGGAATTCCATGTCTTGAGACGATCTCCTTAACATATAATTTCGCCAGCTGATCAAGATTAAATCTAATCTTTATTGGCAAAAAGTGTGCAAATTTTGTTAATCTGTCCACTATTACCCATATCGCGTCGTATCCTTTCTGAGTCGTTGGAAGACCTACCACAAAATCCATTGTAATATGCTCCCATTTCCATTTCGGTATTTCCAATGGTTGAAGTAATCCGCTTGGTCGTTGATGCTCTGCCTTCATTTTCTGACATGTCAAGCACTTTGCAACGCACTCTGCAACATCTCTTTTCATTTTCGGCCACCAAAAATGACGTCGCAAATCTTGATACATTTTCGTACTTCCTAGATGAATTGAGTATCTTGAGCTATGTGCTTCCATCAAGATCTCTTCTTTAATCTCCTGAATTGCTGGAACCCAAATTCGTCCCTCGAATCTTAGCATTCCCTCAGTATCGACTTTATACTTCGCTTCTTTACCCTCGACCACATTTTCATTTATTTTCTTGCATTTCTCATCTTGTAGCTGAGCATTCTTCACTTTGTCCACCAAAGTTGGACTAGCATCTATCTGGAACAATTTTTCATCGGATTCTTCTGGAAATTTGATTTCCAGCTCTAGTTTTGCCATTGCTCAAATGAGCTCCTCCTTATCAGTTAACATCACCAACTTTTCTCTACCCTTCCTACTCAATGCATCTATAACCACATTAGGTTTACCCGGATGATAAAAGATCTCGCAATCATAATCTTTTATCAGTTCCATCCATATTCTTTGACGCATGTTCAGGTCCTTCTGTGTGAAAATATACTTTAGACTTTTATGGTCTGTGTAAATCTCATATTTCTCTCTATTGAGATAGTGTCTCCATATCTTCAATACAAACACAACCGCCGCCAACTCTAAATCATGAGTCGGATATCCTTTTTCGTAGTCTTTCAGTTGCCTTGATGCATACACAATAACCTTGCCATTTTGCATAAGGACACAAACCAATCCTTTGTGTGACGCATCACTATACACTACGAAATTTCCTGTATTATCTGGTAATGACAACACAGGTGCCACACTTAACTTCTTCTTCAATTCTTGAAAACTTTCCTCACACTTTTCCGTCCAAACAAATTTTACAGATTTTCTTATCAAATTTGTCAACGGAGTGGCAACATTGGAAAAATCCTGGATAAACCATCTATAATAGCCTGCCAACCCCAAGAAACTTCTCACTTCGGATGGAGTTCTTGGTTGTTCCCAATTTATCACAGCTTCAACTTTTGATGGATCTATGAAAATCCCATCCTTATCAATTACGTGCCCAAGAAATTGTAAACGTTCCAGCCAAAATTCACATTTAGAGAATTTTGCGTACAACTTTTCTTTTCTTAACATCTTCAATGTCAGACGTAAGTGTTCCACGTGTTCCTCTTGAGTTTTGGAGTACACCAGAATATCATCGATAAATACCACCACAAATTTGTCCAAAAATGGTTTAAACACCCTGTTCATAAAATCCATGAATGCTGCAGGGGCATTTGTCAAACAAAATGACATCACTAAAAATTCGTAATGTCCATACCTAGTTCGGAATGCCGTCTTTGGTACATCCTCCTTCCTCACTTTTAATTGGTGATACCCACTTCTCAAATCTATTTTCGAGAAATATCAAGCACCCTTCAATTGATCAAACAAGTCATCTATTCTTGGAAATGGATACTTGTTCTTAATAGTGACTTTGTTCAATTCCCTATAGTTAATGCAAAGATGCATCGACCCATCCTTCTTCTTCACGAATAACACTGGTGCTCCCCACGGTGACACACTCGGTTGAATATACTTCTTATCCAGCAGTTCCTGCAGTTGCACCATTCGTTTCTTCATTTCTACCGGAGCCATTCTGTGTGGGGCCTTCGATATAGGAGCAGTTCTTGGCGCTAAGTCGATTATGAATTCGATATATCGATCAGGTGAAAGTCTTGGAAAATCCTCCGGAAACATGTCCACGAACTCCCTAACTACTGGTATTTCCTCTAACTTTACACCCTTCTCTTTTTGAGTATCGACTATGTAAGCTAAATACCCTACACAGCCTTGACTCAATAACTTTTTGGCCTGCATCATCATCAGACATTTCATTTGTCTAGGCGATTTGCTACCATGAAAAACTACCCTTGACGGAGTCAAATGGTTTACACACTTCTTTTGGCAGTTAATTATTGCTCCATAATTGAATAACTAATCCATTCCGAAAATAACATTGAACTCTCCTAGTTTTATTAGAATTAAATCTACTTTCATAACCTTCCCCTTAATGTTCACCCTACAGTCCTTATATACGAACCTAACAGGAATCAATTGTCTATTCACAATTTCTATGTTTAAAGAGATTTGCAACTCATCACAAGGTATTTCTAACCTCTTAGCAAATTCATCAGATATAAATGAGCAAGTAGCACCCGAATCAAATAATACATATGCATCTATATTATTGATTGGGATAATACCTGACACGACATCTTTTGATTGCACCGCGTCCTGCACCGTCATGTTAAAAGTTTTGGCTGTGGGCTTGTTTGTTGTTGTTGGTCTAGTAATAGCCAATGCTCCTCCACTAGCATTTCCCTTACTTCCATTTACCTCAAAAGATCTTTTCTTAGGGCATTCACGAGCAAAGTGATCCTTGGACCCAAGCCTGAAGCACACATTCTTCTTAGCTTCAGTGTAATTTGGGGCGATGTGACCCTCCTGGACAAAATTGAAGCATACTCGCTTTCCCAGCAAACACACTCCCTTGTGAAACTTTCCGCACGTAGCACATGCTTCGAACTTCTTATTTTGCTGGTTTCTTTGCTTATTTCTAGCTCCCCCATTCGCATTCCATTTCCTCTTCAAATTGTTGCCATTTCCGCCGTTACTACCACCACTCTTATCTTCACCTTCATTTTTCTTCTTCCTATGCTCCTGGTTATGTTTTGTTACAACCTCGCCTCCACTCTTAGCGAGAATCACCTTCTCCATTACTGCTATAAATGTCTTCAATTGGAAAAGGGAAACCCTGCTGTACAACCATGGTTTCAGTCCCTGCTCGAACCTCTTTGCCTTACGTTCGTCTGTGATGACTTGATATGGCGTAAACCTCGCCAACTCATTGAACCTGGTAGCATAATCAGACACCGACAATGTTCCCTGCTTCAATTCCAAAAACTAAACTTCTAACTGACTCTTTGAGCTCTCTGGAAAATAGGTGTCGAAAAACAGCTCCTTATACCTATCCCAGGTCATCACTCCTGGTCCTTCCCGAGTTTTGTTGGCCTGCCACCAATAACTCGCCTCTGCTTTCAACATGAATGTTGCAAAAGTAGTCTTCTGATTATCTTCTAACCTAGTAACCTCAAAAACCTTCTCGATTTCCATAATCCAGGTCTGCGCTTTGACTGGATTCATAGACCCTTGGAATTCTGGTGGTCCAACCGCCTTGAAGTCCTTAAACGTAGTACCTTGATTCTGAGGTTGATTCTGCAAAGCACCCATCAGTAATGTCACTAGCTGCTGAACCGGGTTTCCTTCCACATTGTTATTGTTGTTTTCCTCAGTGGTTCTCCGTCGTGGTGGTTGACGTCTTGAGGCCATTTTCTGTTAAAAATACACCCATCAGATTCTATTCAATCTCTTAAGTATTATATACTTAAGTCGCACATCATAACAGTTTATCACGTAACACTTAACACTTTGAATAAAACAATAACTTTTATTCATTCATCATAAAAAAACATCAAAACAATAGCATCACTGTTATTTACATTACTTTCCTGAACCATAAACTTTCCTGTACTATAACAGTTACAGGATAACATCATCATCATCTATCCCATTGGTTATCATACCCGGGATGTACATTTCATTTATTTTCAAAATCACCTATCAATTACAATCTCTACAATGTCTTACTAAGATACTGCGTAGCCTTACGACGCTCTTCCTCCATAATTCGGAACATTGTTCGGCGATCCAATACGTATGATGGTAGCGTCTCGAACTGAATCGGATAACTCATGACTCGATCTTGAACTCGATTGACCACGGTGTTGAATACGTTGTTCATTTCTTCCATCTTCCTCCTCTTGGCTTGTGCATCCCTCTCTACTATTCTGGCTCATTGATAAGCTTCATTGTACGCGTCTTCGGCTCTTGCCCTATTTGTAGATTCTTCTTTTAGTTTATTCTCCAAGTCTGTAATCTTCTCCATCATTTTCTCATTATCCCCTTCTATGTGGATCATCTTCTCTTCAACGTTGTTCAGTCATTTTTCTCGATCCTGGATCTCATCGTCTTTCTATGCCATCGAGGTCTGTTGTTCAGCTACTATCTCTTGTAACTCCTCGACAGTATCTTGAAGTTCCACATTGCGATCATACACCTCGTCGTACATACGGGCAGCTATCAAATTAAGTGGAAGCTCTTCATACTCACCCTCCTCATCCGACTATGGCAGCTCCACGGGATCCTCCTCATCCGTCTCTATCTCATCATCCTCATCAGGGACGCTCTCCTACTCAAATACTGTGACCGACGGAACTGTTTCCCGTGGCAGTAGTTGTTCCCAAATCACCTGAATATATCAAGGCTCCTCCTCTCTAGCCTGAATGAATCCTCCTACATTAGCCATCCTGTCAACCAAATTTTAAGTTTTTAATTACTAATCATTACTACTCGACACTCACGAGCACATAAGTTGTAATCACATAAGCACATAAGTGTTTTATTACTTTCTCTTTTCTAAAACACGATAAGAGTTTATCATCACTATCTTTTCAAAGGTTACTTCCTAAGGCTTTTTCCCCCACCTAAGGTGTAACACCCCCTTCCCGAAAAGGAAAGGGGAGTCACATGCAAAGCACAACAAACCTCAAAATAAGCAAACAGAGCACTAATCACTTTAAAATATTAATAATGGTGATCCATTAATAAAGTACTAAATACAATTCTCCAACTAGAGTCAAAATAATCAACACCAAAAAAAATTGAATTAACCTTGATGGTCAAAGGCAACACTCTCATCACAATTGCCCTGAATCACCCCTACAAACCTGCCGAAAGAAAAACACAGCATGAGCCAATTGCCCAGTACGGATACAGATACACAAAAGATATATAACTGATATAGAAAAACAACCGAGACAAAATATTGAACAAAGATACAAGTGTAAATACTGACAAAAATATAATCTCCAAAGATCTGAATGGAATATATCTGAATAAACAGAAGAGTAAAGAAATAACGAACTGAAGTAACTAACTCAATGAATTAAACTGAATAGAAACAAACAAAACCAATACAATGAGATAATAGGCTGAATCAAATGGTTGGGTGTTATTTTATACCGGATGAGCTCAGAAATACACATTGCCACACAGACAAGTCAAACTAATGCCACACAGGCAAATCAAATGATGTCACATAGGCAACCAAAATAATGCCACACAGGCAAATCATACATTGGACCGCGAATCCAAATGTATGCAAATTGCAAATGGTTGGGTGTTATTTTATAACGAAAATCAAAACGAGGAACAAAAAGAACTAATTAATTCTCACGGGAGTAATGCTGAAAAATTATAGAATATGTACAAATTTCGAAAGAAAGAAAGGAGTTCAAATTACTGAGTAAAGCCAAGATATCAAAGATCAAATTTATATTTAAGAATGCCAATAGAATTATAAGAAAATGAAATGAGTAACGAGATATAAAAAAAAATATAACGTTACAATAATCAAAGTAGTGGAGTACGGAATCTGTACCTGATACTTCCAAACCATTTATGGCACACTCCACAAAATCTTACCCTCAAATCCCAACGATATCAAATACGAAAAGTTATTCGCAACCTAAACATATTCACCTCAAATTAAAAACAATCCAAACTAATAATTCCAAAATAATTCATAATCTAATTAATATGCCTTTGATCATTGCCTTTTATCAATTATTAATTTCTCCAAAATTTATATTCCAAAAATAACTCTTTAAATTCCCTCCGTCTGATCTAATAAAAAGTAATAATAATACAATTATAAGTTACTTACTAATTATAATTTATATTAACATGAATTTATTTCCTAATTTATATTAGTTTTATGATACAAATCCAAATTAAATTATGTTAACTAAACTATTACATAATATGCATATATATAATAGCCATAAACAAATAATCAGATTAGCCTATTTCACATTCAAATTCTATCCCAGGCCATGTATAACTCATATATATAATAATAGTTTTCATTCCTTATATATATATATATATATATAATCAATCAATGATTATGCTTGTCCAGTGGTTGCTATCCAAATTCCACCGCCACCTTTCTCTTCCTTATTAACTTTGGTTATATACTTATTATCATTCTTTGAATAAAAAAAATACAAAACAAAAGAGACTTACATGAATAATCAAATCTGTCAATTTTTCTTCTCCTTCCCTATGACAATTGAGTCTCTTCGCCACCTCTGCTACCCATTATTTTCTTTTAGCGTGTGTGATGTAATGCTCTAGTAGGTTAGGTTTTATGAATTCTCATAATTATAAAGGATTTACTATTACCCACAAATATAATTTAAACCCAATTAATTTTAAAAGCCCAAATTAATGTAATCATTTACTTATTATAGTTCACAGAAATTAAATACAATTTAACCCAAACATAAGAAAAAGCCCAATTAAAATATAGATTTACATATTATTTATTTTATTTATTTATTTTATCTTATCTTATTTTATTTTATTTTATTTTATTTTATTTTACCGGGTATTACATAAGGTTCATAACCTAAGGCTCTGATACCAACCTGTGACACCCCAAATCTAGGTACTTCATTCCCTCAAGATTTGGTGCTCAATAATCAAGCATTCATACTATCTACCCAAATAAAATAATATTTAAATCATAAAACCTCCCCTTATATAGGGTTACATCATTAAGTTCAAAAACATCCCAGGTTATCTAACCTTTAAACATCATTCAAAAGCGGAATTAAATTATTACATAACATCATTAAGATAAAGTCTAAGATCATCATAACAAATAAAAATCTAATATCATAATCATAATCAAAATTACAAGTCTTCATCACTTGTACGTTTTCCCTTTCCTTTGCTAGACGAAGGTTCATCTACCTTCTCCACTTTAGCTGCAATGAGTTTATAAATATGCAAGAGTGAGCAAAATAATTGCTCACTGAATATAACAATGAATCAACAGGAGTATAATAATAATAACTGCCCATGATAGGCTCATCAAGACTGAATAGTACTCTAACAATGATAATCAGGAACTGAAATCTAAAATATGGAATAAACATAACTGAGGGTAATAAGACCATAAACTATGTCCACAGTTGCGAGTAATCTTTCAACTCCAACTTTAACAGTCATAAGACTATAAGGACTCCTCGTACTTAGGGGGATCAGCCCTTCATACAATGTATTGTGCACAAACATTTTAACGCTACGCGTAAGTTATCCCCTAATAATAATAGGGTTGTTCATCTCATTATTTAGAGTACAAGTCTGCCCCAAAGGAAGTTTGGTTTGGATAAGCTTTCAAGGAAATTTGAAGTTCAACGATCATCAACTAGAGGACTAGTTGAATCAATAGTGTTTGATAATCACAACAGATGTTTAATAACAGCATGATATAGAACAATTGAGAATCATAAATGAACTGACTATACATATTAAACTCATGCTTGGAAATAACTATAGAGCATAAGTATACAACAAAATGAATAAAATGATTAACCTTTGGTTGAACAGTAAATAAGCTAAGGTTAGAGTCTTATAACATTAGAAATGAAATTACTGAATGTACAATAACTGATAGCAAGATGGAAACTATAAACTTGCCCAACATGGTATTAACTCATGCAAAGAATTAAAACAGATCAACAATAGAGACTAGAGTTCAGAAACTATGTTCATTATACAATAATAGAACTTAAGAGACTTGCTTAACTATAAACAAGTTAGAAGGAATCAATCAAAGGAGAATTTTAAATAACATTAGAGTTAAAGATTTCTCGAATGAATTTTAGAAACAATTGACTTATTCAATAACAGTTAAGATAAAAAGCTTGCTCAATCAAAAGAATAAAGTACACAATGTAATAATAGAACTAACTCAACGAAAGTGTAGAGTTAGAAAACATTCTCAATGTAAAAAGATAGGGTTTAAAACCTTGCCTTGAGCGTAAGCTATAAAATTAAACTCACGATCACCTACATATAATTTTAGAACCACGATATCTATTAGATATGCTAACATACCAAAACATGTTCATTACCATTAACATTTCAAAAACTCTAAGTGTTTAACTTCGCAACACTTGTCTAATGTTCAATAGGTATACTAAATTATCATATAACGCGTTCTCGACTTACTAATCATTTTTGTAACTTTGAATTTACTAACCACAATTCAATATGTTGTGTTAACCTTAACATTACCCATTTAACATACTGACATAATTTCAGACCATACTATGATGCTATCCCAAGTCTGCAGTAACAGCAGACGTCAGAATCTTAAAATAGGGTATGTATGGCAATTGCCATACAAAGGTTTGGGAAAGCAAAGAGCGCATGCTGCCATTTTTTGCCTTAACACCAAGACCGCATTGCTTGTAAGGTGTTCGAACAGACGCAGAGAAGGCTAATGAACAGTAGCCGACTTTAGCCCAACAAACATAAATTTCACCCACCAAACAATGATAATAACACGTAAAATAATTATACAACAATCATAAACATGATTGCTCACCTATTCAATAACTTAACACAATTTAACAACAACTAAAGCTATTTTAATTTCTCAATTTTCATATTTTTCATATAAAACTCCATTTTTGATATTCATCCCCAAAAATCATCACTGTGATTTCATTACTTGACCAAATTACTTCATTCAAACTACGTTATGTTCGTATCTCAATGAACTACCATATACAAACTTCAATTTACAATTTCTCATACGAATTGGCCACTAAAATTGATACTTTTCATGAACATAAGGAAAAATATATATATTGTCAAAAATGTCTACTGATATCCGAAATTAACATGCAATTTTGATTTAAACATAAACTTTAGCATCACCAACATGTATAATCACTATTAATAGTTATACATATCCACAATTCCACAAACTATATTCACAGACTTAGAAGGTTTATGCCATAAAAACCCATATATGCATAATAAGAGTATTGAACATACCTTTTTCTACTTAACAGAAATCCTTGCTACACACTGGAATTGTACTTCTCTACACAAGCTCTCTCTCAAATTCTCTCAAGTTTCTCTCAACTCTCAATTCTCTGAACTCTAGGCTAGCAAATAACCAACTGATAATACTAAGCGCACAAATAAAACTGCCAGACCTTAATACGCCAACTTAATAAAATGGCAATTACAAAACAAACGCTCATATTATAAATATATTATATTTATTATTCTACTTATTTTATTTATATAATTAAATTTAAATTTCAAAAATTAGAAATATCAAAAGCCATAAGGCTTGTTTGGCAAACCATTTAAAATTTTAAAGAATTAAAATACTTAAGCCTTGTTTGACAAAAACTAATTTAAATCCTTTTTAATTTATTTTAATAAACACTTTAGTTTATAATTATAGTCACATACTATATTTTAATTAAATATAGCATTTTAGCAAATATCACCAAATTATAATTTTTATTATAACTTTACTTAATAATTTAACATACTATCTAAATTATTAAATCAACACAACAACATAACACCTCATGTTATAATACAAACCTCTAAATTATAAATTGATTTAATTTAGAAAATTCTTCAATCATTTAGATTCATCAACCATCACATCAATAAAATATTTATTTAACAATAAACACCTCAAATAATATTTATATAACTCAATAAATATTTAAATTATAATTTGAAATTTCGGATCGTTACATCCTTCCCTCCTTACAAGGATTCTGTCCCCAGAATCACAATTCAAACAATTAAATCATCACATAAGATCTGATTTCTCCAATGAATACCTTTAAATGTGTGTAAGGATCTCCTAACCCATCATACTTTTCAAAGTCAAGAGTCTTGAACTTCTCTAAATAATTAACACCAGGGAATATACAAAGATAAACATAGGAAACACTCCCGTGTGCTCCA
The DNA here is from genome assembly GCA_020205615.1 of Panax quinquefolius. NCBI lineage: Eukaryota > Viridiplantae > Streptophyta > Magnoliopsida > Apiales > Araliaceae > Panax > Panax quinquefolius. The sequence goes on along the minus strand of CM035153.1, from coordinate 43,743,675 downwards.
ATCCCTTTTACAAACCGAATGGTCTCTTCCATTTGAAGTACTTTTTTCCTGATATCACCAGTGTCTAGATCTTCCTTGAGATGGGTATTTTTAGGAATTTTATCAGTCGTATCCAACTGAAGTTCCAGAATTGCTTTATCCGAACATTGTGCTCCTCCATGTGCAGAGGATTCTGTATGTACGGGTATTCGTGAACCCTGAGTAGACTAGTGTAGTTCTTTAAGAAAAACATCAAAATCTGTAATTTGTTTGATTAATCCATTAAACTCTTCTCGAGAGACAGGAGTAGGATTAGACTGGTCAGATGAAGACATAATTGGCTGTAGGCTCGTGGCCTTTTTGGACTTTGAACACGTAACATGCCCAATTGTTTCCCTACAAAAACTTATGTATTTTAGTCTTAGAGAATGTATAAAATGTTTACATGCTATCATAATATATCTATTTTAGGAATATTATCCTGTAAAATGGCTGTCATATGATAACATGTTAAGCCTCAATATGCATGTACACATATTCTTCATATTTTCTATTACATAGAGATTAATATGGAATAAAATTATAAGTAATTATCGTTACATGTAATTGAAAATGGAAAGCATGAAGAGACTTTCCTCCGCATTTGGTTTATCAGAGGCTGACCTATCTTAGGTTATTCACACAGTTTTTTGGCATGAAGGTTCCCAGATCATCGCAATTTACTTGACGAGAAGTTAATCCGATCTTTCAATTGGAGCGAATCTGGGTGGTGCCTTTCCTGAGCTTCGTTGGAATTAGTCTCCCTACGAGTCCAGTAATCAAACACCGACATGATAGCCTCCTGGTGGAGGAACCACACAACATACATTCACATGCAACGTGTCTCACCGTTATGGGAATGATGACACGTGCGAAGCACTAATATCACAGATAGATATATTACAGTGCAGTTAGTTAAATGCATTCGTTCACATCCATCAAAAAAATGTAAATGTAACATCCACACACAAGCATATAACAGTTTTGAAAAGCTTGTAGTAGCGGCTTAAGTCCTCTTACTGTTTTCCCCCGCAGAGTCGCCACCTGTCGATGTTGGGATTTTTACTGTCCCTCTTTTGTTCTTGTCTTTCGGTGTTCTCATGTTAGGTGAGATTTGTTTGAAAAAATAGGTTGTGAAAAGGTCCGACATTTATATGTCGACTATTAGACTGTAAGAGTCGCTAGTTGGTTTTTTAAATGGTTGTCCCAACACAACCGAGAAAAGGTTTGCACATTGACCCAATGATGTGACACTGCTAAATGGGTCTATGAAACGAAGATTCATTAGGGTCCGGGGACTTGCTTATGTGGAGGGAAGGTGTTAGGCACCCCTTGACATCCGTGTTACCATGGTTACCGCCACTATTTAATTAAACTGTTATATGAATATGTGTGTGTGTGTGTGGATCAATGTGCAGTTATTTGGAAGTAGTGATATGCCTCGTTCGCACCTATAAACACAGGATTTGAATTTGTATAAAAATTCAGTTTTAAATAAGATATAGCAATGATGTTTTGTAAAAGAGGTTTTTCAAACCCTGTGCTCAATAGTAATTGAGGCATTTGATACTTCTATTTTATTAAATGTTCGGCTTGATTGCTTTTATTTTTGAGATGCGAAGCATCTTCGAGAAAATAATGTTTAAAGCAGTGCCGAACTCCTCATGGGCATGAAAACCATTTAAGGAAATTAAAACACCGTGAATAATTTACAAAGTCGCCATGACTAAAATGTCCATCACGGAACCGAATCTAGATTGATAGAGATGAATATCTTGATCACATGATTCCTAGGCTCACATGATGCCGCAATTTATATGAAAGAAGTAAGTAGTTATATATATAAAAGCTATAAATATATATACAAACATGATAAACCACCACGAAGCACCTCCATGGGGGATCGGAAATGTAAATATATAAAAGCGGTAAATATATATATAAGGACATGATCAACCAACACGAAGCACCTCCATGGGGGATCAGAAATGTGACGCCCCCAAAATTAGGTATACATCACCCATCTTGGGTCGCCACTTACATGGTACAAAATTTAAATACAACTTATTAACATAAGCGTAGGTATGCAATCGACATAAAGCGTGAGTTTAAATACAAATATAAATCTACTAGATATTATACAAACTCAAACAAAAAGTCCTCATTACAATTATTATCACACTATTTCACGAATAGTGAGGACTACTAATGCTATCTTGGAGGACCATCACTCGTTTCCTCGACTCGTCCCGGCTATATTCTCATTTCACAAGAGAACGGTGAAAGAAAGGGTGAGCTCAACTAGCCCAAGAAGAAATATTATGACTAAGATAATGCGAATAAATTATCAATAGTCTTCAACAATGTTAAAGCGATAAAATACAATAGACAACCGGGTTTAAGCTGCAGCGGAATAAGCAATCCATTAAAAGAGTCAAGTAGAAAATAAAATCTACTATTTTTATGATTTAAAAGGTTTTTCATCATCATGTTATAGTGAGACTCGACTTTAATAAATAATCCACATCATCGAATCACCCCGCACTACTACCGAGGATATTCTTTAGTATCGCGACCACAATTATTCACTCACTACGGCCAAGAATAGTTGTGTATTCATTAATGGTCATGATCATGCCAACAAGCTGTCCATCAATGCACTACTGACCACCTTTCGAGGATTTTTACCATATCATTTGTAACATTACGGTCATGATTACAAAGAATAATCCACGAGTCGTCATAATCATACCAAGTCCATCCATACTCTACAAAGGCCATAGATGACTTTAAAAAATATAAACATGAGGATGATGACAATGATATAAGAATTCAATAAAACAAGTTCAAGAATTATTTTATCCGAGAAATTATTAACGTCAAAGCTGTCAACACGATAATCTTTGCTTTGTAGAGTAAAATTCAAGAATCTTTGAGAAAAATATTTCCATGAAAGGATCTTTGGATGAAGCAAGAAATGTCAAGGATATTCCACTAATTTCATGGAGTATAGAAGTCAAAGTTTTAACCAATTGGGTATAATAAAGAATGGGTTAACAAAAGAAATCACCATGCATGCGATTGCCGATGTAGCAAAGTTATTCAACAGAATAATAATAACGGAACCAAAGTCGGTGAAATTCACGCAAGCGGGATGTTCCAACGAGAATAATAAAGATGGAACTAGATCCGGTGTAAAACACATGAGATAGGATATTCCAGAATGATAAAGAGCGGAACCGGTCGGTGTAAAACACATGCATGTGATGTTCCAATGAGAATAATAATAAAGAGCGGAACCGGTCCGGTGTAAAACACATGAGCAGGATGTTCCAATGAATAATAGAAGAATGTCACCAAGTATAGGGTGGCCAGCGTATACAAAAGTTATTCCAACGAGTAATAATAAGCAATGGAATAACATAAGGATTTCACCAAGTATAGGGTATGCCGCATATACTGAGTTATGTATAGGGTATGCCACTTTTACAAAGTTATTCCAAATGAGAATAATAGTGAATGGAATAATGAAGTTCTCTTCAAGAAGAAGAAAGAATAACACCCTTCTAGTAAAAAGAACTGAATATAGAAGTAGTGAAGTAGCGAGAATACTCTTCTTCTTTCTATAACTTTCTCTCTATAGCTTCTCTCTATAATTTCTCTCTGTAGTTTCAATTGAATTATTGTAAGAAAATAATGAAGGAATGAGCTTATTTATAGGAAAATGGAATGCATAGTAACTAATCCATGAGCGGTCCAGATTGATTTACTTTAATCGACGGTCCATATTTAAAGCAAAATCTTTTAAATAAAATATAATATATTCTATTTATATAAAAACATTTTAATATGCAAACCTTTATACAAAACACTATGCAATACTATGCATAATAAAATATAATATATTTTATTTATAAAATAACTTTAATAAAGTATTACATTTTATATAAAAGATGTTTACATTTTATTACATTAATAATCTGAATAAAACAAAACGTCATTATCGCTATAATAATTCATATTATTAATCGGACAATAATGGAATCAAAATGAGTGACTTCTCACATAAGCATCGATAATCAATACAGGAGTGTGCTACTATGCAACCACACGTATTCTTTGTACTTTTACTACCGAGTAGTTCAACAAAGATATCAAGCAGTAAAACTTCCGCCATTATTTTTATAAAATATTTTTGTCGTTTTCTCAATCCAAACAATAATTACATTGTGGGGTCCACCTGATGATTGAGCCATTATGCGAATATTCCCTAACAAAAAGAATATTCCCAGGCAAACGAATATTTTATAACAACTTGCATACTTTGGAAAATTTATAAATATTACCCACAACTATAACATTATATCAAATTTATTCCATAATATTCAAAAATAATATTTATAGAAAAAAAAAAAAAATCATCTTTATTTATAAAAGTGGGGTCTTACAACCTCCCTTCTTATGAAATTTCGCCCTCGAAATTAGGGTACGTACCTGGTATGTCGAAGAGGTAAGGATACCTTGATTTCATTTCAGATTCTAACTCCCAAGTCATTTCCTCAACATCGTGGTTCCTCCACAAAACTTTGACTTGAGGTATAACCTTGGAGCGTAGAATATGTTCCTTCTTATCAAAAATTGAACAGGAACCTCTTCATACGTCAAATCTTCCGCTATTTCATCCGGTTCTAACTCAATAATATGGTTCGGGTCTTTCACATATTTACGTAACATGGATATGTGAAAAACGTTATGAACACGAGACATATTTGGCGGTAAAGCGAGTCTATAGGCCACAGTTCCTACTCGATCGAGGATTAAAAATGGACCGATGAATCGAGGATTAAGTTTTCCTCTCTTTCCAAATCTTGTAACTCCTTTCCATGGAGCAACTCTTAACAACACATGATCTCCTATATCAAATTCCACGTCCTTTCGATGAAGATCAGCATAACTCTTTTGTCGATTTTGTGAGGTTTTTATACGTTGTCGGATCGTTTGAATCTTTTCCGTAGTCATACGTACCAACTTCGGTCCCAACAATGTTGCTTCACCCACCTCATCCCAGCATACTGGAGAACGACACTTTCTTCCATATAACGCTTCGAATGGAGCCATGCCAATACTTGCTTGATAACTGTTGTTGTAGGAAAACTCCACCAATGGTAAGAACTTGTCCCAACTCCCCTTGAAATCAAGGACACGAGTCTTAATAGATCTTCAAGAGTTTGAATAGTCCTCTCCATTGTCCGTCCGTCCCGAGGATGATATCTTGAGCTAAATCGTAAGTCTGTGCCCATAGCTTTTTGCAAACTAACCCAAAATCGTGAAGTGAATCTTGGGTCTCGATCGAAACTATGGATCTAGGCGATACCATGCGGTCTTACAATCTCGTTTATGTACATACCAGCAAGGCGTTCAAGTGTATAAGTTTCTCGTATCGGAAGAAATGAGCGAGACTTGGTCAATCTATCAACAATGACCCAAATAGCATCAATGCCTTGAGAAACCTTAGGAAGACCCCAGTAACGAAATCCATGGTAATGTGCTCCCACTTCCATTCGGAATTTCAAGTGGTTGCAATGGACCTTTTGGTACTTGATACTCGCTTTAACTCGTTGACAAGTTAGACACCTTGAGATAAACAACGCTATCTCTCTCTCATATATTGCTCCACCAAAATGTATGGCCGAATATCATGATACATTTTGGTACTCCCGAGATGGATTGCAAATGGTGTGTTGTGCGCCTCCATCATGATATTATACTTTAAATCGTGGTCGTTAGGAACACAAAGTGCGGAGTTGACTCAAGTATTCCTTCTTCATCGATTCTTGCTTACGGCATAGCACCCTCTTGCACTTTCTTCCTCATACGCATCGGCTCGGTGTCCGTAGCTTGAGCGACTTTAACTTTATCGATTAAAGTCGGTTCTACTCGTATATTCGCTATCATCACATGCATCCCACGAGGTCTTTAACTCTATCTCCATCCTTTGTAAGTCACACAAAATGGGCCTGCGTTGACAATAACGCACTCATACTTGCATATGATCTTTACTTTCGCGCCACTACCACGTTTCGCTTTTTCGGGATGGTATTGGATGGTATGATCATAATCTTTCAATAGTTCAAGCCAACGTCGTTGTCGCATGTTGAGTTCCTTTTGAGTGAAGAAATATTTGAGGCTTTTATGATCAAGTAAAGATTTCCACTTTCTCCCCATACAAGTAATGCCTCCAAATTTTAAGTGCAAGATAACAATTTGCCAACTCGGATCATGAGTAGGATAATTCCTCTCATATTCTTTGAGTTGTCGCGAGGCATAGGCTATAACTTTTCCATGTTGCATAAGAACACATCCCAACCCTTTGCTCGAAGCATCATGTAGATGACAAATCCCTCAAGGCGGATGGTATTGTCGAACAGTCTTTGAAATAAGTCTCTTCTTGAGTTCTTGAAAACTCTTCTCACACTCTTCGCTCCAACCGAACTTTGTATCTTTTCGAGTCAATTTGAGTCGATGGAGTAGCGATTTGAGAAAATCCTTCCACGAATCTCGATAATAACCGGCTAAACCGAGAAAGCTACGATGCCGGTCAGCGATTTAGGTTGTTCCCGACTTTGAATAGCTTCAATCTTTGTTGGGTCAACGGATATTCCATGACTTGATACCACGTGCCCAAGGAATGCTACTTCAAGCCGAACTCGCATTTCTTCAACTTGGCATAAAGCTTATATTCACGAAGCTTTTTGGAGTGTCGACCTCAAGTGTTGCTCATGATCTTCACGGCTTTTGGAATAAATAAGGATGTCATCAATAAAGGCGACCACAAAGTGATCTAAATATTCCTTGAATACTCGGTTCATCATATCCATAAAGGCAAAGGAGCATTAGTCAATCCAAAGGACATGACTAGGAATTCATAATGCCCGTCATCGAGTTACGAAAAGCCGTCTTTGGAATGTCGGCAGTTCTAATCTTCAATTGGTGATATCCTAACGAAGATCAATCTTTGAAAAGAATTTGGCTCCTTGCAAGTTGGTCAAACAGGTCATCAATACGTGGCAATGGATACCTATTTTGATGGTGACATGATTCAACTCCCGATAATCAATACAAAGTCGCATACTCCCATCTTTCTTCTTCACGAATAGAACAGGGAGCACCCCAAGGAGAAGTACTAGGACGAATAAAGCCAATGTCTAACAATTCCTGCGGTTGGGTCTTTAACTCACGAAGTTCAATAGGAGCCATTCGATATGGGGCTTTGGAAATGGGTTTTGTCTGGGGTTCAAGGTCGATACAAAATTCATTTTCACGCTGGGGTAGGCGGGAAGTTCTTGAGAATACGTCGGGAAATTTATTAACAATAGAAATATCGCTCAAAACCGGCGTATTTTTGTTTAAATCTGTGACATGAGCTAAGAAAGCTTGACATCCATTTTCAATAAACAAATACCTTTACTGACTTGAGATGACCGTGATTAATTTTAATGGTTTGGTCGTTTGAATTCGCATAATAGGTTGATTAGGAATATGAAAGCTAACAACCTTACGAAAACAATCAATTTTTGCATGATAAGTAGTTAACCAATCAATCCCTAGAATCACGTCAAATGCAAGTATTTTTAATGAAATAAGATCGACGGGTAATGTGATGGTACCGATTTGAACCAAACAAGACTTATAAGCGTGGATGTAATGAAGGTTTCTCTCCAGCGGGGTTTCCACAGATAAGTCAAAGTCTAATTTCTCCGAGTCAAATTTAATCGATGAGCGCAAGTAGGAGAAATAAAAGAATGGGTAGAACCGGTATCAAATAAAGTGTAGACTTCATTAGAGTTTATGATAAGCTTACCGTGATGACCTCATTCGGGTTCCTTGCTCTCGAGAGGTCACAACAAACGCTCTCCTGCACTCACGGGTTTGACTTTTACGGGATGACCTTTGGTGCCTCCATCCTAGTTGAATTTGTCTTGATGGAAACACAAAATCGAGCTAAGTGACCTTCTCTTCCACAATTATAACATGCTTTGGACGGCATGGCACGATTCGGACCGATGTGTCCCTCTTCTCCGCATTTGAAGCATATGATAGGTGGTCTTTCTCCTTCCTTAACAACGGTCTTTGGTCTTTGGCGTCTTTCCATCATTGTTGAATCTCCGTTTCTTGAAATGTCCATTCTTATTGTTTTGGCCCGATTACCCGGAAGTGGTTACCATATCCGCCTGTTGATTCCCTCCACGCTTGTTGTCACCGCTCGATGACTACTCTCATTTGGTATTATAACTTTCTTAATTTGCTCTCTTTTAGTTTCGTTGACTCGTTATCGCGCTCCACTAAGCGAGCCCTATTTACAACATCCGAATACAAACACGGTTTATGAGAAATAAGATGTTGACGTATCTCGACTTCAAACCTCTTAAAACATTCGCCATTCTCTCTTCATTATCCACCAAGTGGTGGGATGAAACCGTGATAACTCCGCAAATTTTGCCTCGTATCATTGCGACACGGTCATATTGTTTTGTTCAACTTGATAAACTCCACCTCCTTCACGTGTGGCGAATACTTTCGGGAAAGTATTTGTCGTTGAAACGACTCTGGAACTTCTCCCAAGATATCTTGAGACAAATGAGTTGAGTCGTTTACCGATTTCCACCGAGAATCGCCTCTCCGCCGCAACGTAAAGGCGTTAAAGGAACCTTTGCTCCTCTGGCAGCATCCAAGACATCAAATATCTTGGTAATCTGCTTTATCCATGCTTTCTACGGAAGTGGTTTTGGCTCTCCTTAAACTCCGGTGGTCCCAGCTCCTTGAATTGTTTAGCGGTGGCCCGAGAGTTTTTCGTGTTTCCACCTACGTTTTGGACGAGAGTCGCTCTACTTTCTTTGTTGCATAAATTGCATAAAGCCTCCGAACATTTGATCATTCATCATTTGGTCGGTGTTATTGTTTGCATGAGGATTATCGCCTTCACGATGCACATTATCCACGATTATTGATATCACGGTGAATCAACGATCGCTTTGTGCTCCATTGCTATTCTCAACATTCTCGGATGTCATTTTCAGAGATTGCCACAAAACAAAAGATTAATTGACATGTAACAATTATCTTTATATTACGACCAAACCAATAAAATAACACATAAACTTAGGTAGGTTAATACTAGCGAAAGGTATTCCCGTCTCTCCCTCCTAGTACTTTTCTCACATCTTAGCCAGGATCATATCCTTAGCTCGATACCAACCATGGCGCCCCCAAAATTAGGTATACATCACCCATCTTGGGTCGCCACTTACATGGTACAAAAATTTAAATACAACTTATTAACATAAGCATGTAGGTGTACAATACGACATAAAGCGTGAGTTTAAATACAAATATCGCTCTACTAGATATTATACAAACTCAAACAAAAAGTCCTCATTACAATTATTATCACACTATTTCACGAATAGTGAGGACTACTAATGCTATCTTGAGGACCATCACTCGTTTCCCAGACTAAGTCCCATTTATATTCTCATTTCACGAAGAGAATAAGTGAAAGAAAGGGTGAGCTCAACTAGCCCAGTAAGAAATATTATGACTAAGATAATGCAGAATAAATTATCAATAGTCTTCAACAATGTTAAACTGATAAAATACAATAGACAACTAGTTTAACTGTAGCGGAATAAGCAATCCATTAAAAGAGTCAAGTAGAAAATAAAATCTACTATTTTTATGATTTAAAAGGTTTTTCATCACTGTTATAGCTGAGACTCAGCTTTAATAAATAATCCACATCATCGAATCACCCCGCACTACTGACGAGGATATTCTTTAGTATCACGACCACAATTATTTCGCACTACGGGCCAAGAATAGTTGTGTATTCATTAATGGTCATGATCATGCCAACAATCGTCCATCAATGCACTACTACCCGGCGAGGATTTTTACCATATCATTTGTAACATTACGGTCATGATTACCAGAATAATAACTGGTCATAATCATACCAAGTCCATCCATGCTCTACAAAGCCACAGATGACTTTAAAAAATATAAACATGAGGATGATGACAATGATATAAGAATTCAATAAAACAAGTTCAAGAATTATTTTATCCGAGAAATTATTAACGTCAAACTATCAACATGATCTTTGCTTTGTAGAGTAAAATTCAAGAATCTCGAGAAAAATATTTCCATGAAAGGATTTGGATGAAGCGCAAATGTCGAGGATATTCCACTAATTTCATGGAGTATAGAAGTCAAAGTTTTAACCATTTGGGTATAATAAAGAATGGGTTAACAAAAGAAATCACCATACATGCGGTACTTAGATAGGCAAAAGTTATTCCATGTGAATAATAATAATAACGGAACAAAGTCGGTGAAATTACACCGCAAGCGGGATGTTCCAACAAATAATAAAAGATGGAACCGGATCCGGTGTAAAACACACGGATAGGATATTCCAATGAGAATGATAAAGGCGGAACCGGTCAGGTGTAAAACACATGCATGGGATGTTCCAATGTAATAATAATAAAAAGGCGGAACCAGTCCGTGTAAAACACATGACGCATGGATGTTCCAACAGAATAATAGAAGAATGTCACCAAGTATAGGGTAAATGCGTATATGAGTTATTCCAACAGAATAATAAGCAATGGAATAACATAAAGGATTTCACCAAGTATAGGGTATCTGGCGTGATACGAGGTTATGTATAGGGTATGCCACTTTTACGAGTTATTCCAGTGAGAATAATAGTGAATGGAATAATGAAGTTCTCTTCAAGAAGAAAGAATAACACCCTCACCGTAAAAAGAACTGAATATAGAAGTAGTGAAGTAGCGAATACTCTTCTTCTTTCTATAACTTTCTCTCTATAATTTTCTCTCTAGAGTTTCGGTGAATTCGTAAGAAAATAATGAAGGAATGAGCTTCTATTTATAGGAAAATGGAATGCATAGTAACTAATCCATGAACGGTCCAGATTGATTTACTTTAATCTGACGGTCCATATTTAAAGCAAAATCTTTTAAATAAAATATAATATATTCTATTTATATAAAAACATTTTACTATGCAAACACTATGCAAAACACTATGCAACACTATGCATAATAAAATATAATATATTTTATTTATAAAATAACTTTAATAAAGTATACATTTTATATAAAAAGATGTTTACATTTTATTACATTAATAATCTGAATAAAACAAAACGTCATTATCATTTATAATAATAATTCATATTATTAATCGACAATAATGGAATCAAACTGAGTGACTTCTCACATAAGCATCAATAATCAATACCGTGTGCTACTATGCAACCACACGTATTACTGTACTTTTACTACCGAGTAGTTCAACAGTATCAACGGTAAAACTTCCGCCGTTATTTTTTTTATAAAATATTTTGTCGTTTTCTCAATCAAAATAATAATTACATTAGGGGTCCACCAATGATTGAGCCATTATACGAATATTCCTAACAAAAGAATATTCCAGAACCAAACGAATATTTTATAACAACTTGCATACTTTGGAAAATTTATAAATATTACCCACAACTATAACATTATATCAAATTTAGTCCATAATATTCAAAAATAATATTTATAGAAAAAAAAAATTCATCTTTATTTATAAAAGCTGGGGTCTTACAAGAAATGTAAATAAAGCAATAAAGACGATCAACCGCCACGAAGTAAACTCCAGGCGGGACGGAATGTAAATAAAGTAGTAAAAGGCCACGAAGTAAACTCTAGGCCTGACAAAAATGTATATATATATATATATATAACTAATAAACGCAATAGATATAAAATCCAGGCTCATCAAATGTAGTCTAACAATAGTTTTTATATATATATATATATATATATATATATATATATATATATATATATATATATAAAAGCAATAAACGCTCTAGATGTAAAATCCGGGCTCATCGAATAGAGTTACATGACAGTTCATATATATATATATATATATATATATATATATATATATATATATATAAGTATATATATATATATATATATATATATATATACACACACAAAAAGGAAATAAAAGCCATGGGCGAAAGTCCGGGCATACACATGCAACACGACTCTCAATGTGAAGAACGGTGTGTACAAAGTAGAATAGAAATGCTTTAAAGTGTGTAATAAGGCTTATAGTAGACTGCCAAAGAAGACTTCTATAGCTTTAAACGGATGAACACTCGGCTCCCACTGGTAAAAATATGCTTGAATATAAGCTCACAAGTGTTTAAAATGAGAAAGCACTCAGTTTAGGGTGTGTACAGAGCAAATTGGATAGGGCTTCCTCTCCATTTTCTCTTACAAAATGGCCACCCCAAGCCCTCTATTTATAGAGGGGGAAATGAGTACACATATGGCGGTAGTAGATGTACCTGTGGTCATCTAAGGTGCCGGAGCCTGCCAGGTCCCGCCATCTCGAAGTACGTGCACGCGTACAATGTGTTATCCGCACGAACTTGTAAAACTTCAGTCCTAGCCTTCGATTGAGGTGTATAAGACCTTTTATGGAGTGCTGTTGCCGAGAGCTACACCATGACATGGGATTAGAGGTTCTCAGAAGTCAGAAAGATGGGACCATGCTCTTGGTCTTTAAGCTTCAAATTCTATCTGGTGTGCTGCCTTGCGTAGTAGTCACTCGGGATTGGAACTCTTGGTTCTTGTGGGACATTGCTGTGTAGAATGTATGTTGAACTGTTCTATTGAGACGACACAATGTGGGATCGAGGTGGAAAAATGATGATTTTGCCCCTCACCGGGGTTATATCCAGTTTTGGCTGATAAAGCAGTCGTTGCTCATGGTTATCTCTGAGATTGGGCTTCTGAAAGTACTGGATGTCCTTAGGGTTATCTCTGAGGTGTGCCTGACCTCCAGGGGTTATCTCCAAGTTTGGAACTCAGTGCCTCAGTGTGATTTCTGAGGTTGAAGCTGACTGCATAGATTGAAACGAGCATCTCCGGAACTGCAACTGCACTCCTTGGGGTTATCTCCACGGTTGACATTGTCTTTCCCGGTGTTGTTTCCGGGACTAAGACTAAGTATCTCGGGGTTATCTCCGAGATGAAACTACCTTCTCCGGTGTGATTTCCGGTATTGAGCTGAGCTGTCCTCTAGGGTTATCTCTGAAAGATGATTCTGCCCTCCTATAATGTTAGTAACAAGTATGCAGAAAATTTCGAGTATCTACATGACGCATAAGCTCACAGAGAAGGAGAGAGAAAGTTATCTCTTGTGTTTGGGAGGGAGTTCTATGGGAGAATGAAAGGTAGAGTTTGAGGAAAATAATTGTGACCATTAGATCTGTTTTAAGAAATCTAACAACCAATAATTTGTATTGTATTAATAACCAATAAACCATGTATCGGTTCTCCCTCAATTCTGTTTTTGTGTCTTTATCCATCTCTTAAAGGGAAACCCTTTGGCCTCTGCTTATTTGGGAATGACTTATTTTAATTGACTTATAAATTAAAATATAGGTTGATTTTTAAGTTGTGACTTATAAGTAAAAGTGTTCGGCATCAATTTGATTTATAAGTCAAAAATTAAGTTAAAACAAGATGAATATATTCGACTCATAATGACTTGTAAGCTAAAATAAATGTAAAGATTACTAAAAAAGACATTAATATAAAGAGAAAGAAAAATAGACATTACATTTAGTCAAACAAACTTATTTTAAAATGACTTATAAGTTATTTTAAAATAAATTGCAAATAATTATTTATTTATTTTAGACTTAAAACTCAGCTTATAAGTAGAAAAATAAGTCATTCCCGAACAGGTACAAATGACTTATAAGTTAGTTTGACCAACTTATAGGTCATTCCCCAACAGGCTCGAAGTGTATTTACAAAAACAAAAATTACCCCTAAAAGTGGACTATTGGTTCGTTGAATGTAGATCACAAGCAAGGTTCTCACATTATGACCGGTTATTGAACCATAAAAGGTACCGAGTGGATGGGTCATTTGTAAGACCCCAATTTTCATGAATAAAGATTAATTTTTCTCAAAATATATTTTTGAATATTATGGTGTGGATTTGGTATAATGTTATAGTTGTGGGAAATATTTATAAATTTTGCAAAGTAATTAAATTGTTATAAAATATTTGTTTGGTCGAGAAATATTCGTTTTATCAGGGAATATTCGTATGACAGCACAATCATTGGTGGACCCCATAACAGAATTATTGTCGGAGTTAAAAAACAACAGAAATATCTTTTTATAAAAATAACGGCGAAAGTTTTACCGTTAACTGTTGAAGTACCCGGTGATAAAAATACAGTAATACGCGTGGATGCATAGTAGCACACGGTATTTGATGCTTATGTGAGAAGTCACTCAGTTATACTCAATTATTGCGTAATTGTTGCATAGTATCTCACATTATTGATTCAATTATTTTCACAATATTTTATATTATTAAATCAATAATTGAGATGACAAGTTATTCATATTATTATTTGTATTATTGACAATGTCTAGAAAGTTCTGTCGAGGAAAGAGGTTTGGTCACCTAATTGCACGCCTGTAACGATCGAGAAATTTGTAATTTAATTTAAAAATTTATTGAATTAAATAAATATTTTAAATAATTTATATATTGAGGAAAATAAATATTTGATGAATTGTGGTGAATTAATTTAGTAACTAAATTAATTAATGTTAATTAAATTGAATAATGATAATTTTATCGAAGGATTTAATTTAAGGTGATAATTAAATTAAATCAATTGCTTAATATTTAAGGAAATAATTAAATTAAATGAATTGTTTAATTTAAAAGAAAGTAAATAAATTAAATAAAATGATGTGTCTAATTTATTAATTAAATTAGATATATAATTATTTATTATTCATAAATATAATTATAATAAAAATTATTTTAATTACCATTACAAGTTATTTAAATTAATTAACCTAAAGTTATTTAATTAACTAGAGTGCGACACATGAAATCATATAATACAATACTATAAAAATAAATTAGTAAGAGAATTATGTGTTTA
Source organism: Panax quinquefolius (assembly GCA_020205615.1). Taxonomy (NCBI): domain Eukaryota; kingdom Viridiplantae; phylum Streptophyta; class Magnoliopsida; order Apiales; family Araliaceae; genus Panax; species Panax quinquefolius. The sequence goes on along the minus strand of CM035153.1, from coordinate 43,728,581 downwards.
GCAAAACAAGGCCTTGTGGCTTTTGGCTTATTCCAACTGACGTCTTTTGTTTTTTTTTAACTGAAAGAGAACGTGAGAATTAAGCCATATCAGTTTATTTTTTTCTTTCGCGTCTTATTTCTCTCCTAAGGCCTAAGAGCAAAGAGTTGGGAGAGAAGAAGAAACACAATGATATTGGGGGGGTTAGAGAAGAAGGGTTTTGGGGAAAGGATTGCTCTCAATTTTGCTAGCATACAATCAAGGGTTTAAGGTATAAATTTCTTCTAACTTATATGTTTTGATTTCTTTGTGGTTATTCCCTAAAAACTTATAGTTATGATTGAATTGATATATATATACTTGTGTATATGGATTATAAACTGATAATCATCATATATGGTTGATATTTATACATGTTTGCAGTAAGAGAATCCATGAAAATTATGATTGGTATTCTTGAGTTTTTGAGAAAAGGGAAGAAATTGGGTGGATGATTTCCTAGAATAATTGGTAATTCTGTTGTAAAGGGTTTATAATCTGTTATGTATTGTCTTCAAGTGGTTTTAAAGTATCAAATTCGTGAGAATTGGGATTGTAGGAAGAAGAAGGAATAACAATGTTTATACATGAAAATTGGCTTTAGAAAGTATGAAATTTGATGCTCTATATGTGTTATAATCTATAATTATTATTGGATTATGTTAATATGTTAAGAAACGAAAGCGGCGTAGTTTAAATCATGTCAAATTGTTAAGAAATGAGTTCGTGGCGATCAAATTCACTAAATATGTAAAAATGATGAAATTTGGAAAAATTAGGATTTTAATCCTTCAAAATTGTATATATTGAGTGTTTATGTTGTTATAATGTGGTATTACATGTTTATAGATGTTATTATAGAGTTTTAGATGTTTAGGTTTGTGAATTTTGTAGTGTTTTGGTTTGAATTGGGCAACTGCTATATATGAGTTGTTCTTCTTTGATTTCTGTCATGCATGTACGCAGCCTTGCAAGCGCCAGATTATCATAAATGTAAAGCAAGACAATTTGTGCCATTAGTTTTCTCGAGGCAAGTTGCATCAGCAATTGCAAGCTGCTAAAGTGTTAAGAGCTTGGGGACGGTAGCAAGTACTGCTACCTGTGTCCTCTGAGCTCAGGTAGTGAGGTCTCCTTGTTTGTAGGTCATGAGTAATGGACCTATATTGGCTAAGCATGCATGTTAATGATGTTAAGACATAATATAAACTATAATAACAGATTGTAATACGTTGTAATACGAAGTATAATATTTTAAGTAATTATTTAAATAATTTAGGAAAGGAAACCAAATGTGAGGTTTTCAAAAGTTGTAGATGATCGATAAGGTTTATGTTGATTAATGTGTGATTTCAGAGGCGTTAAGGATGTTAACCAACATGGTTAGGTGCTAAGTTAGGGTTATAACCTAAATGATGGTTTAAACCCCTAAAGCTAATATTCATACAACTAATTGTTGTTGTGATTCCAATGATATGTGTAGGGTAATTGGAGAATATTTTACACTTGTGTAGCTTGCATACAAGGCAAGTTTCTAAACCTTAACTCTTTACATTGAGTAAGCTTTCTAACTTCATTCTTTTGTTAATAATTGCAAGTTCCTAAATTTTATTGAGCAAGACTATTGATTCTATCCTTATGGACGATTGAATAAGCTCTTGTAACCTAATTCGTTACCTCGAACGAGTTTTACTTTTCCAAACCTTGATATTATTATTCAAAGCATATATTGTTCTAATACATCGACTCAAATGAAATTGTTCTAATTCTTTTGGATATAGCACTTTGCATGTATATTATGTTTATTCAATTATATATTGTTGATATCCGATCTTTAACTTTGATAGCCTTGTTCAGTTATACATTCTTGTATTAAACCTTCATATAGTAAGCAAACTCTTATGATTAAATTAATTTATAATTGAATAGTGTTCTAAAATTCTAGAAACACTGATAAGCTAATTCCAAACTAAACTTTCATTAGTGCAGAAATTCTAAATTCAAACTGAGACGAACAACCATAACATAGGGGATTTTGTACGTGTAACGTTTAGATGTTTGTGCACAATACATGGTACAAAGGGCCGATCTCCCTAAGTACGTTAAGAAGGGTCCGTATAGTCTAAATGACTGTTAAGGTTGGGTAATAATACCTAAGTACCGGGGACATAGTTCGTGGTCTTAAGACCCTCATATATTAAAGTTCGAACTTGTTTTCTGTTTTTGATTCGTAGAACAAGTTCATTATTGTTCAGCATTCATTGTTCATTCTCATGTTATTATCATTACTACTTTCTATATTAGTGAGCATTTGTTTGCTCACTTTTGCAATTAACACTATAGCTAAAGTTGAAAGAGTCGATGAGCCATCTACTAGCAAAGGAAAGAGCAAGATGTCCAAGTGTTGAAGATTTATAAGAATTTATTTAAATGAATTATATTATAAGACTTGTTTTATTTTATGATGTATTCCGCAAACTGATGTAATAATTTAAGATTAGATTACCTGGGATTGTTTTTGAGATGATGTAACCCTTTAATGGGAAAGATTACTGTTTAAGTTATTTAAATTATGTCTTTATCCTTTGTTATGGGTAGTTAGATGTAATGGTTTTGGATAGTAAAAACACCAAATCCTGGAAAATGGAGTACCTGTATTTGGGGGTGTCACAGGTTGGTATCAAAGCTTTAGGTTATGAACCTTAGGTGGGGAAACCTTAGGAAGTAACCTTTAAGGAAACAGAAAACATAGAGGTGTCCAACTCTTATCGAGTTTTAAGGAATGGATTAAGGTATCCATTAGAGTTAAATATTAAAAGACATTATGTGTTAATAACTTATGTGCTCGCGAGTATCGAAAATGTTAAGTACAACTTAAAATATTTTGTTGTCAGGATGTCTAACGATGGAGGATCCAGTCCAGCTAGGGAAGCGATACCTCAAATACCTAGAGACGACAAACCCTGGGATATTCATGTTGTGCGGGAACAGTTGATCCAGGAGGATGAGCCTGTGACCGATCCCGAGGAGGATAGTTCTGAGGAGATAGAGGAGGATGATGAGGAAGAGGATCATGTGGAGTTTCCACCAAACTCCATATCACCTGAAATTTATGACGCTCTGTACGACCGTAACATATAATTATAGAATAAGGTTGAGGAACTGAAGGAGTTGGTGGAGATGCATCATGCTACGATGGAGCAGAAGGATGCAGAGATTCAAGAACTCGACTCATGCCTTGGAATCACGGAGTGGGACCTAGTTCATATAAAGGGTCAGCATGAAGTTTTGTTGGTAGTAAATGCGAAGATGAAGACTGATATGGAGAAATTAAAAGATGACTTCAAAGAGGAATCAGCTAAGCGTGCAAGGGCAGCGGATGCTTGGATGAAGGCGACTCAACGTGCAGACCGTGCTGAGGCTAAGGTCCAAGTGAAGAAGGCCAAGATGAACAAGATGGATTACGCTTTTAATTCTGCGATTGATAGGGCTCAGGATTGAGTCTTTTATTACCCACCTCAGTTTGAAGACTCATCGTGGTTCGTGATGGATCGAAGAACGGCGTATCGTATCATGGAGGAAGAGTGTCGAGAAGCCTTATGATGTCTTAATATGTCTAGATAGAGAGAATAATAGTAATAATAATATGTGGTTAATTTTGTGAATAAATAAACTGTGAATCCCTTATTTTGAGATAAATAAAGGGATAGTATGAGAATGTAATCCTGAAAGTTGTTTAGTTCAGGAAAGTGGATGTTTATAGCAGTTATGCTATTTTTAGTATGTTTTAAAACGTTATGAATGAATAAAATATTAGAGTTTATTTGAAATGTTATGTGATATAGCTTTAATCTTGGAATGTTTAAGTTAAAACTTCAAATACCCAAGAAGTTGAGTAATGAGCTAATCAAGCATATATTTTAACAGAAAATGCCTCCTAGAAGAAGATAACCACGTCAATAAGCACCTCCTGAGGGGTCTACTAATAATAACAACGAGGCCAATGCTAATTCGGTTTAGCAGTTGGTAGCGTTGTTGACGGGTGCACTTGCGAATCAACCGCAATCCCAAAGTCACGACCTTCAAGGAATTCAAAGCGGTTAGACCGCCAGAGTTTCAAGGGTCTATGAAACTAGTGGAAACCCAAACCTGGATCATGGAAATGGAGAAGGTGTTCGACGTTGCTAGAGTTAACGAAGATCAGAAGACTGCATTCGCAACGTTCATGCTGAAGTCTGAAGCTAGCTACTGGTGGCAGGTAAATAAGGTTCGTGGAGGACAAGGAGTGATAACGTGGGATAGATTTAAGGAGATGTTTTTCGAAATGTACTTTCCAGCAAGTTCACGGAATCAGTTGGAAGTACAATTTCTGGAGCTGAAATAAGGAACTATGTTGGTACCAGAATATGCTGTGAAGTTTAACGAATTGGCAATGTTTGCCACTTATCAAGTCAATACTGACGAGCATAAAGCGAGAAGGTTCGAACAACTATTGAAACCCTGACTGTATAGTAAGGTTTCAATGTTCCAGCTGAATACATTTGCGGCTGTACTGGAAAAGGTAATTATTGCGGATGGTGGAAGCGATGCTTTGACCAAGTACAACCAAGAACAGAAAAAGAGGAAGAATGAGAATGAGAATAAGGTTGGTGGTAGTAATGTTGGAAGTAATAGTCAGAAGAGAAAGTGGAGCGAGAATTCGACTGCAGTAGGACAGCAGGGAAATTAGCAGAAGAAAAAGTTTGAAGCTTGTGCGACGTGTGGAAAGAACCATACTGGAGTATGTTTGAAGGGAAAGCAAGTGTGTTTCAACTGTGGTCAGGAGGGACACATTGCACCGAATCGTTTTAGTCCGAAGAAAGGAGCATGCTTTACCTGCGGTTCAAAGGATCACAAGGCTTGTAATTGACCTAAGAAGCCAACGGGAAGTGCAAGTGGTGGAAAAAGAAACAACAATGGTGGTGGTACATCAACTATTACTGAAACAGCACAGTCAAGTCGACCTACTACAAGGACTTTCAATATGACCGTGTAGGATGTTGTACAGTCTAAGGATGTGGTGTCAGGTATCATTCTGATTAATTGTATTAATGCTTATGTACTATTTGATTTGGGTGCTACTTGTTCATTTATATCTGATGAATTTGCTCAAAACTTAGATTTACCTCAAGAAGAATTAGAATTTCCCTTAAGTATAGAGATTGTGAATAGGGAAGTGATTCCTGTCAGATACATATATAGGAATTGTAGGGTTGTTATAAAAGGTCACGAGATGATGGTAGATTTGATTCAAATTAGACTTGGTGAATTTGATGTTATATTGGGAATGGATTGGTTATTCAATTACGGAGCAGTAATTGATTGCCAAAGAAAATGTGTTAACCTTATGACTCCGTCAAAGGTTGTGTTTTATGGCAACAAGTCACCTCGACAAGGAAGTTGTCTAACGGTGATGCAAGCCAAAAAGTTATTGAGACAAGGATGTGTATGATACTTAGCCTACATAGTCGATACACAGAAGAAGAGTGCAAAGTTAGAAGAAATACCGATTATAAGAGATTTTGCAGACGCATTTTCAGATGATTTGTCGGGTCTTCCGTCGGATCGACAAATCGAGTTCGTAATTGACTTACTACCAGGGACGACCCTGATTTCTAAAGCACCATACAGAATGGCCCCGGTAGATATGAAAGAGTTGATGGTGCAGTTGCAAGAATTCCTTGACAAGAAGTATATTCAGCTAAGTGTGTCGCCATGGGGAGCACCGATGTTGTTTGTTAAGAAGAAAGACGGATCGATGCGGCTCTGCATTGATTACCGAGAATTGAATAAGGTCACGATTAAAAATAAGTATCAATTACCTAGAATCGGTGATCTATTCGATCAGTTGAAGGGAGCAAGATATTTCTCTAAGATAGACTTGAGAAATGGTTATCATCAGTTGAAGGTGAGGCCGGAGGATGTACCAAAAACAGCGTTTAGAACTCGGTATGGTCATTACAAGTTTTTGGTTATGTCTTTTTGTTTAACCAATGCACCTGCAACATTCATGGATTTGATGAACTGGGTGTTTAAACCATTTTTAGACAAATTTGTGGTGGTGTTTATTGATGATATTTTGGTATATTCCAAAACCAAGGAGGAACATGTGGAACACTTAAGAGTGACGTTGGAGACATTGAGAAAAGAGAAGTTGTACGCTAAGTTCTCAAAATGTGAATTTTGGTTGGAACATGTACAATTTATTGGACACGTTATTGATAAGGACGAAATTTCGGTAGATCCATCTAAAGTTGAAGCTGTAATAAACTAGGATCAGCCGAAGACACCGTCAAAAGTAAGGAGTTTCTTAGGATTGACAGGTTATTACAGGCGTTTTATTCAAGACTTTTCCAAGATCATAACTCCGTTGACAAATTTAACTAGGAAAGCGGTTAAGTTTGTTTGGACAGAGAAGTGTGAGGAAAGTTTTCAAGAATTAAAGAAGAGGTTGAGTTTAGCACCTGTGTTGTTGTTGCCTGATGATACAGAAAATTTTGTGGTGTATAGTGACGCATCGCATAAAGGACTAGGTTGTGTGCTTATGCAGAAGGACAGAGTTATTGCGTATGCATCACGTCAGTTGAAAGATTACGAGAAAGGGTATCCGACTCATGACTTAAAGTTGGCGGCGGTGGTGTTTGCCCTGAAAATTTGGAGACATTATCTTTATGGAGAGAGGTGTGAGATATATACGGACCATAAAAGTCTAAAGTATATCTTTACACAAAAATATTTGAATATGAGACAAATAAGATGGTTGGAGCTGATCAAAGACTATGACTGCGAGATTTTCTCGGAAAGGCGAATGTTGTTGCTTATGCTTTAAGTAGGAAAGGATGAGAGAAGTTAATGTTGTTAACTGCTCAGGAGAAGCTAATGTCGGAAATGGCTAAGATAGAGTTGGAAATTAAATATCCGACAGTATTCGATGAAAAGTTGTTCTAGATAGGTAACAGTTCAACATTGGTGGATAAGGTAAAAAATGCACAACTTCATGATGAAGACTGCGAAAAGATAAGACAGAAAATATCCGAAGGTGAGGAAAAAAAGTTCAAAATCGATTCAAAAGGCTTACTTCGGTTCGAAGGAAGAATTTGGGTTCCGCCTGTACCAAAGGTTAAAGAGGAAATTCTTAGAGAAGCTCACAACTCAAGATATTCAATTCACCCTGGAAGTACAAAGATGTACCAGGATCTTAGACATCCTTTTTGGTGGCCTAATATGAAGAGGGATGTGGCTAAGTGTGTGGCAAAATGCTTAACATGTCAGAAAATTAAAGCTGAACATTAAAGGCCAAGCAGATTATTACAACCGTTGGAGATACCAAAATGGAAATGGGAGCATATCACAATGGATTTTGTGGTGGGTCTTCCAACAACCCAACAAGGTTACGATGCCATTTGGGTGATTGTCGATCGACTGACGAAATTGACACTTTCTACCAATCAAGCTTCGATTTACCCTAGACCGGTTAGCAAAACTGTACGTGAAGGAAATTGTGTCAAGACACAGTGTACCAGTGTCCATTGTATCAGACAGAGATCCACATTTCACATCTAATTTCTAGAAACGATTATAAGAATGCTTGTGAACACAACTGAGAATGAGCACAACATACCATCCTCAGACCGATGGACAAAGTGAGAGAACCATCTAAACACTAGAGGATATGCTCAGAGCATGTATCATGGATTTCAAGGGGAATTAGGATGACCATATACCATTGGTGGAATTTGCTTATAATAATAGTTATCACGCGAGTATTGACATGCCGCCTTACAAAGCATTATACGACATAAAATGCAGAACTCCGTTATGCTGGGATGAGGTAGGTGAACGTCAGCTATTGGGTCCAGAATTGGTACAATAGACTATTGAAATCATCAAGGTTATTCGAGCGAGATTGATAGCTGCACAAGATAGACAGAAGAAATATGCCGATCAACATCGACAAAATAGAGAATTTGATGTCGGTAGTTATGTTTTCTTGAAAGTATCTCCCTGGAAGGGGAAAATTTGGTTTGGCAAAAAGGGGAAATTGAGCCCTAGATTTATAGGACCATTTTAAGTGCTTCGACGATTTGGTGAAGGGTGTACGAGGTAGCTTTACCTCTAGAGTTGGAACATATTCATAATATTTTCCATGTCTCGGTATTGAGACCATATAAGCCTTATTATAAGCATGTTATCGAATATGAGCCCTTACAGTTTGAGAAAGATTTATCATATGAAGAAGTCCCTGTTCAAATTGTTGACAGAAAAGAGCAAGTACTGAGGAATAAGGTGATACCTTCTGTTAAGGTAATCTAGAGGAACCACAATGCTGAGGAAGCTACGTGGAAACTTGAAAGTGTTATGATGAAGAATTATCCTCAGTTATTTGCTTGATCTTGTATAGCGATTCCGGGGACAGAATCTTGTTAAGGAGAGAAAAATGTAACGAATAAATTTTTCGAGTTGTGATTCTGGGGACAGAATCCTTTTAAGGAGGGAAGGATGTAACGATCGAGAAATTTGTAATTTAATTTAAATATTTATTGAATTAAATAAATATTTTAAATAATTTATTTATTGAGAAAAATAAATATTTGATGAATTGTGGTGAATTAATTTAGTAAATAAATTAATTAATGTTAATTAAATTGAATAATGATAATTTTATCTGAAGGATTTAATTTAAGGAGATAATTAAATTAAATCAATTGCTTAATATTTAAGGAAATAATTAAATTAAATGAATTGTTCAATTTAAAAGAAAGTAAATAAATTAAATAAAGTGATGTGTCTAATTTATTAATTAAATTAGATATATAATTATTTATTATTCATAAATATAATTATAATTGAAATTATTTTAATTACCATTACTGTGACCCCCCCAAAACAGGTATACATCACGCATCTCGAGTCGCCAAATATATGGTACATAAATCAAACACAAACTTAATTATACAACTGTCGGGTAATATACGAAAAAGCATAACTGAGAGTTTAAACAAGAATATTGCCTTCTAGACAATATCCACTCTCAATGGAGTCCTCATTACAATTATTATCACACTATTTCATAGAATAGTGAGAACTACTAAAGCCACTTATCCTGGACCATCACTCCATTTCTCGACTCATCCCAGCTATATTCTCATTTCCTGAAGAGAACAATGAAAGAAAAGGGTGAGCTCAACTAGCCCAATAAGAAATATTATGACTAAGATAATGCATAATAAATTATCCTTAGCCTTCAACGGTATAACAACTGATAGAATATAATAGTCAACAAGTTTTAGATCAACAACTACAGCGGAATAAGAAATCCATTAGAAGAGTCAAGTAAAGCATGATATCTACTATCTTCTATGATTTAAAAAGATTTTCATTAACTTTATCGCTGAGACTCAACTTAATAAATAAACCACATCACCGAATCATCCCTACACCACGGCCAAGGATATTCATGTAATCATCAATGGTCATGATTATACCAAATAATCCCTGGTCATAATCATACCAACAACTGTCCATCAATGCACTACAGGCCAATGAGGACTTTTACCACATCATTTGTAACATTACGGGTCATGATTATACCGAATGATCCCTGGTCATAATCATAACAATCAACAGTCCATCTATGCACGTAAGCCTAAGATGACTTTCATCACAATATAAGCATGAGGATGATGACAATGATATAAGCATTAATAAAACGAAATCAAGGATAAATATTAAAGACTTTAAACTTATCAAGAGTTTAAAAATATCTAAATTGTCAACATGATACTACTTTGTGGAGTAAAATTCAAGAATAATATTCATGTATCAAAAATAATTTGGACAGAAAAGAAATATATTTTTCGGGTGAATAGTACCTCGTGAATAGTGCCTTGTGAATAGTAGTTCGGGAATAATACCTCATGAATAGTACCCCGACATGAAAAGTGTCCTGAATACCCGAGTGAATAATACTAGAGTGAATAGTAACTGGGTGAAAAGTAACCCATAAATAGTAACTCGTAAAAGAAAAATACTTTGAAATGATATTCCGTCACGAGTACAAAAGAAATGATATCTCATACGAGTATAATAGAATATACGAAACTGCAAATGGATTTTCACCTGCCATGCGATAATCCACGTAGACAGATCATTTCCATAATTTAATAAAGAATGAATACGAAGGGTCATTTACCATGCATGCGGTAGTCCGCGTAGACAGGTTATTCCAACAGAATAATAAGGAATGGAACAACAGAAGAATTTCACAATGCATGCGGTAGTCCGCGTAGACAGGTTATTCCAACAAAATAATAAAGAATGGAACAACAGAAGAATTTCACCATGCATGCGCTAGTCCGCATAGATAGGTTATTCCAACAGAATAATAAAGAATGGAACAACAACCCTTTCGAGTATTAAAAGAAAATAACTCTCTTCATGAATACGAAAGAAATAATACCCCTTACGAGTGTTGAATGAAAATAATATTCCTACGAATATTGAATGATTATGATATTTCTTACGAATATTGAACGAAAATAATATTCATACGAATATGAAAAATAATATCTTTTCAGAATATAAAATAAATAATACCCCTTACGTTAGAAGAAGATTAGATCTTGGAATAGTGAAGTAGCAGGCTACTATTCTTCTTTCTCTCTATAGCTTCTCTCTCTATAATTGCTCTTGTGAGTCTTAGTGAAATGGTGAGAATGAAGGAAGAATGAGCTTCTATTTATAGGAAAATATAGTTCGATAATTGCACGTTTTGGGGCTCGAAATATTACAGTATAATACCTTCATCTTTTCCTTTATTTTTAATTTAGTCTTGCAAGTATTATCAAACTTGCCACCTCCCCTAATAGTATATCATGTGAATCAATAGTACAATCATGTGACTCAATAGTTCTATACATGTGAAAAAAATAATTACAGTATAGTACCTTCATCTATACCTTTATTTTTATTTTAGTCATGCAAGTATTATCAATATTGCACCACCTCCCCTAATAGTTCATACATGTGAATCAATAGTACACACATGTGAACACATAGTTATAAGCATGTGAATTAATAGCAATTAATTGCTCATTTATCCGATTAATTACCCGATTGGTCAATATAACTTCCAGACATCAATTATTATCAAAATAAATGTCGATTTTCACTAACACTAATAATCTAAACACAATGGAACTATCAATTTCATCTTTAATCAACACGAACTTATTCTTCATTAATATTATAACTCACAATATTTAACAATCAGGTTGTTCCTAGGAAAGAGGGGGCTTTCCGATAAAGATTTCTCCTTATTGGCGCGCAATTAGTTGACCAAACCTCTCCTTGACAGAACTTCTAGATATCGTCAATATTGCAAATAATAATATGAATAACTTTGTCGTCTCAATTATTGATTTAATAATATAAAATATTATGCAAATGATACTGTGATAATAATTGAATCAATAATATAAGAGATAAGATGCAGCAATTACTGTAGCAATAATTTAGTATAACTAAGTGACTTCTCACGTAAACATCAATAATCAATACCGTGTGCTACTATGCAACCACACGTATTACTGTACTTTTACTACTGGGTAGTTCAACAGTTTAACGATAAAACTTTCGCCATTATTTTTATAAAAAGATAATTCTGTCATTTTTTAACTACGACAATACTTCGTTGTGGGGTCCACCAATGATTTTGCCATCGTACGAATATTTCCTGTTAAAATGAATATTCTTCGACCAATCGAATATTCCCCGACACAACAAATATTTTATATCAACTTGCTTACTTTGCAAAATTTTTAAATATCACCCTTAACTTTAACCCTTTCTCAATTTAACCATTTACTAAATAACATAATAATTATAAGAAAATTGAATACCTTCATTTCATAAAATTTGGGGTCTTACAATTACAAGTTATTTAAATTAATTAAGCTAAAGTTATTTAATTAACTAGAGTGTGACACATGAAATCATATAATATAATACTATAAAAATAAATTAGTATGGGAATTATGTGTTTAGCCAAACAAAGCCTTGTGGCCTTTGGCTTATTCCAACTGACGTCTTTTGTTTTTTTAAAGTGAAAGAGAACAAGGGAATTAAGCCATATCAGTTTATTATTTTCTTTCACGTCTTATTTTTTTCCTAAGACCTAAGAGCAGAGAGTTAAGAAAGAAGAAGAAACACAGTGATATTGGGGGGTTAGAGAAGAAGGGTTTTGGGGAAAGGATTGCTCTCAATTTTGCTAGCATACACTCAAGGGTTTAAGGTATAAATTTCTTCTAACTTATATGTTTTGATTTCTTTGTGGTTATTCCCTAAAAACTTATAGTTATGATTGAATTGATATATATACTTATGTATATGGATTATAAACTGATAATCATCATACATGGTTGATATTTATACATGTTTGCAGTAAGAGAATCCATGAACATTATGATTGGTATTCTTGAGTTTTTGGGAAAAGGGAAGAAATTGGGTGGATGATTTCCTAGAATAATTGGTAATTGTGTTGTAAAGGGTTTATAATCTGTTATGTGTTGTCTTCAAGTGGTTTTAAATTATCAAATTCATGAGAATTGGGATTGTAGGAAGAAGAAGGAATAACAGTGTTTATACATGAAAATTGGCTTTAGAAAGTACGAAATTTGATGCTCTATATGTGTTATAATCTATAATTTGTTATTTGATTATGTTAATATGTTAAGAAACGAAAGAGGCGTAGTTTAAATTATGTCAATTGGTTAAGAAACGAGTTTGTGGAGATCAAATTCACTAAATATGTAAAAATGATGAAATTTGGAAAAATTGGGATTTTGATCATTCAAAATTGTATATATTGAGTGTTTATGTTGTTATTATGTGGTATTGAATATTTATTGATTTTATTACAGAGTTTTAGATGTTTAGGTTTGTGTGATACCCCCAAATCTAGGTAATTTATTCCCACAAGATTTGGTGCTCACTATCCATACATTCATACTATCTACCCAAATAAATAATATTTAAATCATAAATCCTTCCCTTAAATAGGATTACATTAATAAATTCAATAATAATCCCAGGTTCTCTAACCTTTAAACATCATTTAAGTACGGAAATAAAATTTATTACATCACATCATTATTAAAAAGTCTAAGATCATCATAATAAATAAAAGTACAAATTCATCATCACTTGTACAATTTTCCCTTTCCTTTGCTAGTTGAAGGTTCATCTACCTTCTCCACTTTAGTTGCAATGAGTTTATAAATATGCAAGAGTGAGCAAAACAATTTCTCACTAGATATAACAATGAATCAACAGGAGTATAATAATAATAACTGCCAACAATAGGCTTATCAAGACTGAATAGTACTCTAACAATGATAATCAGGAACTGGAATCCAAAATATGGAGTATACATAACTGAGGGTCATAAGACCATGAACTATGTCCACGATTCATGAGTAATCTTTTAACTCCAACTTTAATGATCATAAGACTATAAGGACTCCTCGACTTAGGGGATCAACCCTTCGTATAATGTATTGTGCACAAACATTTTAACGTTACGCGTAAGTTATCCCCTAATAATAATAGGGTTGTTCATCTCAGTATTTAGAGTACAAGTCCGCACCAAAGAAAGTTTGGTTTGGATAAGTTTCCAAGGGTAAGTTAAAGTTTAATGAACATCAACTAGGGGACTAGTTTAATCAATATTGTTTGATAATCACAACAGATGTTTAATAACAACATATCATAGAACAATTAAGAATCATAAATGAACTGATTATACATATTAAACTCATGCTTGAAATAACTAAAGAGCATAAGTATTCAATAAAATGAATAAAATGATAAACCTTTGCTTGAACAATAAATAAGCTAAGGTTAGAGTCTTATAACATTAGAAATGAAATTACTGAACATACATTAACTGATAGCAAGCTGGAAACTAAAACTTGCCTAACATGGTATTAACTCATACAAAGAATTAAAACATTTCAATAATAGAAACGAGAGTTCAAAAAACTGTGTTCGTTATACAATAATAGAACTTAAGAAACTTGCTTAACTATAAACAAGTTAGAATGAATCAACCAAATGAGAATTTCAAATAACACTAGAGTTAAAGTTTGCTCGAATGAACTTTAGGAACAATTGACTTATTCAATAACAGTTAAGATAATAAGCTTGCTTAATCAAAAGAATAAAGTTACACAATATAGTAATAGGACTAACTCAACGAAAGTGTAGAGTTAGAAAAACTTTCTTAATGTAAAAAGATAGGGTTTAGAAACTAGCTCAATGTAAATATAGAGTTAGAAAACTTGCCTCGAGCGTAAGCTACAATATTAAACTCACGTTCACCTACACATTGGTTTAGAACCACATTATCTATTAGATATGCTAATATACCATACATGTACATTTCTAGTTAAACTTATCATCGTAGCACAAGTCTTATGCTACCATTTATATTTCAAAAATTCCAAGTATTTACTTCGCAACACTTGCCTAACATTCATTTTGTATACCAAATTATCGCATAATGCGTTCTCAATTTGCTAACCATTTTTACAATTTTGAATTCATAATCCACATCATAAGACTCTATTTAACCTTGTTGTTACATGATTCTCACATTACCATGACCTTAGGCTAAGCTACAAAGAATGACCAAAGTATGCAGAACAATCAGACTTTTAGTGTCGAAAATGGTAATCTGGGCGGCGGCTACGCCAATTTTATCTTGGGATGCGGCGGCACACATGACCAGGCTACCTTGCGCTTAAGGGTCATTGTCACAAGAACTTACTGTAACTTCGTTTTTTGCGTAAGCAGAGCTTCAACACTTTTCTTAAGCCAACTAACACGAATTTCACCCATCAAACAGTGATAATAACACGTAAAATAAATATACAACTATCATAGACATGATTACTAACCTATTCAACCACTTAGCACAATTTAACAGTAACTAAAACTATTTTAATTTCTCAATTTTCATGTTTTTCATATAAAACTCCATTTTTGATATCCATCCCAAAAATTATCACTATAAATTCATTACATGATCAAATCATCTCCTTCAAATTACATTATGTTCGTATCTCAATGAACTAACATCTACAAGCTTCAATTTATACTTTCACATACAAATTGGCCATTAAAATTGATACTTACATAGTTACATATGAAAACATATACATACTGACAAAATTTCTACTGATATCCGAAATTAGCATGTGATTATTGTTTAAACATAATATCTAATCATTATAGACACATTCAATCATCATAACTAATTCAAGAAAATCAATTCTAAACACATAAAATTCACAGAGTATGAAAATTATTGTCGTAATATTCATATATACGCTTATAATATTAAAGTTGTAAAACATACCTTCATTTATAAATACAATCGCTGCTAATCATTTGAATTTGCTGTGAAAACTCGTTACTCTCTCTCAATTTTCTCTGCTAACTTCTAACAAGCTCTCTAAACTCTCTCAAAACCCAGCAACTGGTATGTGTAAAACTAAAACAAACTGATAGCCAATATGCGTAATATCAAAACACAAAACTGATATGGCCTTAATAGCCATCATCAGTTATCAAAATAACGTATACATTATATTTATTATTCTAATTTACATTATTTATTTTATTAAATTTAAATTTCAAAAATCAAAAAGGCCATAAGGCTTGTTTGGCAAACCATTTAAATTTTTAAAGAATTAAAATACTTAAGCCTTATTTGGCCAAAACTAATTTAAATCCTTTTTAATATATTTTAATAAACACTTTAATTTATAATTATAATCACATATTTTTTATTTGAATTTCCATATCCAACACTAACCCATTACAAAATATCATTTGAAATTATTAAATCAAAACAATAGTATAACATCTCATGTTATTTTACTGCTCTCTAAATTATAACTTAATTTAATTTAGAAAAATTCTCTAATATATTTGGATTCATCAACCATCATGTCAATAAAATATTTACCACCTCAAATAATATTTATATAACTCAATAAATATTTGAATTATAATTTGAAATTTCGGATCGTTACATCCTTCCCTCCTTACAAGGATTCTGTGCCCAGAATCATAATTCAAATAATCAAATCGTCACATTCTCCCCTACTTACAAAGATTCTGTCCCCAGAATCGAAGACACAGACTAAACAAATAACTCAGGATAATTCTTTATCATATCAGCTTTGAGTTCCCACGTAGCCTCTTCGACATTGTGGTTCCTCCATATTACTTTCACAGAAGGTATCACTTTATTCCTAAGCACTTGTTGCTTCCTGTCGACTATCTGGATAGGAATCTCTTCGTAAGATAAATCTTTACTGAACTGCAATGGTTCATACTCAATCACATGCTTGTAATCGGATTTATACGATCGCAACACCAACACATAAAAATTATTGTGCACATGCTCTAATTCTAGAGGTAAAGCTACTTCGTAAGCCACCTCTCCCACCCTTCGCAATATTTTGAAAGGTCCAATAAACCTCGGGCTAAGCTTGCCTTTCTTGCCGAAAAAAATCTTCCCCTTCCAAGGAGAAACTTTCAGGAACATGAAACTTCCTGCTTCAAACTCATGACTCTGCCTGTGTTGATCATCATACTTTTTCTGTTGATCTTGAGCAGCTACTAGTCTTGCTCTGATGAGTTTGACAACTTCTTGATCTGGTTGAACCGATTCTGGGCCTAATAGATTCTTAGTTCTCAACTTCATCCCAAAGATAGTGGAGTTTTTCACTTTCTCCCGTATAACGCCTCGTATGGCGGCATACCATTGCTTGCGTGGTAACTGTTGTTGTATGAAAATTCCACCAACGGTAGATGATCATCCCATTTTCCTTTGAAATCCATGATGCACGCTCTGAGCATATGTTCAAGCGTCTAGATCGTTCTTTCGCTTTGCCCATTGGTTTGCAGATGATATGTTGTACTCATTTTCAGTTGCGTTCCCATGCATTCCTGAAGTTTCTTCCAGAAATTTGAAGTGAACCTCAGATCTCTGTCTGATACAATCAACACTGGAACTCCATGTCTTGAGACAATCTCCTTAACGTATAATTTTGCCAGCTGATCAAGATTAAATCTAATCTTTATTGGTAAAAAGTGTGTAGATTTCGTCAATCTGTCCACTATCACCCCTATTCCATTGTATCCTTTCTGAGTCGTTGGAAGACCTACCACAAAATCCATTGTGATATACTCCCACTTCCATTCTAGTATCTCCAACGGTTGAAGTAATCCGCTTGGTCGTTGATGCTGTGACACCCCCAAATTCGGTACTTCCATTTCCACAGGATTTGGTGTTCATTGTAAAAGCATCATCTATCTATCTACCCATAAATAAATTCAAACCATGCAATAGAAAGAAATAATAATAAAATCTCTGCCCTTATGGGGTTACATCAACTGAATAATAAATAAATCCCAGGTTACTCTTGTGACGCCCCCAAATCCGGGTCTCTTCCAACCCGACAGATGGTGCTACACGGTACTACCATTCATTCAGTTATTCCATTGAACAGTCTCAAAAGGACTAATATAACTTATATATATTTGAAATAGTATTACATTCCCCAGGTTCTTTGTAACCCTTTCAGTTGTGCTTGTCATAATATCAATATATTACAAACATCCGTCCTATACTATTACATAAGTATGCTATGGGTTCGTCTTTGCCTTGCCTTTATCCTTGTCAGAGTCTTCAGTCTGCTCGATTTTAGCTGTGTTCATATGGTTCAAGCAAGAGTGAGCATGACTAGCTCAGAAAGTACTACAATTCTAATAAACAACATTCTTGAAACATAGAACTCATATATCTTCAATAACTGAACAATAGTTATGAAGTACTATCGATAATTCAATATAGCACTTCTTTTCCTTCAAAACGTTTTACACAACCATACTCAGTGGAATAACAATTATGGCTCAAGTCTATGAGCATTCATAAGTTCTTTTGAAAAGGACAACCCGACACTAAGTCTGTAAGTCCGACATATCTTACGAGCACTTCTGAGTGATCAACTCATAG
Organism: Panax quinquefolius; assembly: GCA_020205615.1. NCBI lineage: Eukaryota > Viridiplantae > Streptophyta > Magnoliopsida > Apiales > Araliaceae > Panax > Panax quinquefolius. The sequence goes on along the minus strand of CM035153.1, from coordinate 43,710,439 downwards.
TACTCTATGTTGATCAACACTACATTCATTAAATGTGTATACATTTAAGTTGTGGCAACCTCACGTGTCTGTCGTTAAACGACAAAAACATTTTAGTATACTTGGTCTTCGATTGAAAACCATACCAATATAACTTCGGTAAACATTAATCATGCTTGATGATTCATAATATAAGTCTAGCCAGAAAGAATTGGCTTAATACTTCATCGTTCAAGACTTCATGTGAAAGGTTACATGAATTACAAAGCTTATCCGGTGAATCTGAACAAAGGTTAGAATACTTGCCTTTGGCGTCGATTCTTGATTAACACCGTCATAATACTTTAAGTTTTTATGATTCTACAATACTTAATCATATAACGTACCACATTAAGTCATACACAATCAAGTATGATTACTATTATATCTTACCCTTCATCTAAATGTAATTTCTAACTTAGATTCGTTATTAGGGTTTCCGGCTTTCATTAGGTCATTCACATTCCGCTAATCTTCGATTGATTATTAACTCTTAATCAACATGCATTAGTGTCTTACAATTACCTTACAATGTCTTAAACATGTTATGATTACAACTTAATTCATTACTAACAAGTTCCCTTTCCTTCTACCTTTGAAACTATTCTTCTCTAGCAATTTTCTTGGACTGGTGTCGCGGCGCCAAGAATTACTCTGTGTCTCGTCTTCTTGGAAGTGAGTTAGTAGTGTAAAAGGTTACGGCCTCATCTTTCTTGGCGCTGGGCTTTTCAGCTTTGAGTCTTAGCCATGCATGGCGGACTCTGTGCCTCAGACAATTATGCACTTTTTAAAATTTTACAAACTTCCCGGACGCATAACTTCTTCGTTTTAAGTTCGAATTGGTCTGTTCAAAAGCCTACGGTTCACAAATTTCATAATCTATACGTTAATGTAAGAATTTTGTCTATTTGACTTCATTTGCTAAAAATTAACCTATGAGTTCATTTTTAACGAAAACGATAAACATTCGTGAACGTTCAACGCTCGTTTCTTCGTTTCAAGTCGGAATCCGGTCATTTTTGAGTCCGCAACTCTATAATGACTAATATGACTTGTCTCCATCAAAAACTAATGTTTCCAACTTCAAATACAAAATACGACTTCCATTCCGAGAATTTCACGAATTCGACGATAATCGTCTAATCGTGTGAATTCCGGTAATTCTTCATTACTAAGCGTTCTAAATGGATTTTAATCAACATAAGATCATTACTAATTATTTACTACACCAACTTATAGTCAAAGTAGGTTTTGACTTATTTTCATAAGTCATTAACTTATTTAGCTTATGAACTAGAAATCTTCATGCTCATGACTTATTAATAACTTAAGACCTTCAATCAAAGTTCTCATGATATATTCAATATACTAAACATCATATGACAACATATGATAAGTTCTTCATGGTTCTAGCAACTTATTAATGTTCAAGTTGCTTATTCAACTTATTCGGCTTAAGTTTATCCTTTATTAACTTATTACATGCTATTATCAAACCATCCTCCTCCTTTATCAATCCTATCATAGAAGAGATATAGATAAAAGAGATGACTCTTACCCTTGAAGACTAAGACTTCAATTCACTTGGAAAACTTAACAAAGGTTGAAGTGGCTTATAAGTGCTTAAGTGGCTTATTCTCCCTAACAAATAAGTTGCTTTATATTTGAGAGGAGCTAGATGATTATTGAAAAACCAACAAATGAATTGAGATGCTTGGTATTTATAGAGCTCTCAAAGTGAGGGTAGAATAGACATTAATCATCCCACATCCTTTAATCCACCTCCTCATTTCCACCTCCTCAAACATCCACCTCCTTACTATTCCTTATGTGCTCATCACTTCACTTGATCACCACACATAAATCTTGCCCATCAAGTCTACCCACTTACACTTGGATCGCTCCATGGATCATGGCTAAAATCATTGGACTTGGTTAATTAATCTAACTACTTTCTTAATGGGCTTGTGCTACAATGGTTTGGGCTTATGTCAATAAAACACTTGGGCTTGATGATCACATACATTGGACTTCTACCAATAAACAAGCAATCCTACAAGTCCATTACCTTAAATTATATAACTTAACATTTATACCCCACATATAATCTTTATATACTAACTCGTATATTAATTCATAAAATACGTTACCTCATTCTTCATACATAATAGTACAATACGTAGTATTATACTTACATTCATTACTTCATATAATGTATACACATTATATAATCACAACTCTCTTCCTTTAACGCTTAATAACCTAACGTTCCCAAATTAAGTCTGCATGCGAAATATTACGTTTTCCATACTTAGGTTATTATTACATAATCAATATCACCTCGATATTATAACATTACGTATTTCTCGGAAGTTCAAAAATAATTCCCGAGCAGAAATTGATGAATAGTGTTTTTCAAAAAATTTCTCGGAAAACTTTTATTTTCGTTTTAGAAATTCAAACACTTTAGTTCTCCCACGTAGTTAAAATACTACGATGTTCCGACGTTTCTAGGTTATAGAACGACATTCATCTTCTCAACATATAATAATAATAAATAATAGTATTTTATTCCTTATTAAAAGTAATTACAAAATGTTCGATTTTCCAGGGCGTTACACTCTCTCCCACTTATAAGGATTCTCTCCCCAGAATCTCGTTATAAAAAAAATTACACAAATAAATGCGGGTAATTCTTTTTCCTCATTTCTTCTAACTCCCACGTTGCTTCTTCTGCATCGTGGTTCTTCCATATTACCTTCACCGAAAGTATGACTTTATTCCGCAGAACTTGTTCTTTTCTATCGACAATTTGAATCGGCAATTCCTCGTACGTTAAGTCCTTCTCGACATGAATAGGCTCATATTCTATCACGTGCTTATAATCTGACTTATAGGGACGTAACACGGATACGTGAAATACATTCTGTATTCGTTCTAGGTCTGGAGGTAGTGCTAACATGTAAGCTACCTCACCTACCCATTTCAATACCTCGAAAGGTCCTATAAACCTCCGACTTAACTATCCCTTATTTCCAAAACGTATCTTTCCTTTCCAGGGAGATACTTTCAGAAATACGTACGAACCTACTTCAAACTCTCGATTTTCTCTATGCAGATCCGTAAACTTCTTCATCGCATCATCTTTGAAATTTGCTAGAAGGCGCATCCGAATCTTCTTGACAATATCTGTTGTCTGTTGTACCAATTCTGGTCCCAACATTCGGCGTTCTCCTACCTCATCCCAATACAGTGGCGTTTTACATTTTCTCCTATACAAAGCTTCGTAAGGTGGCATACCTATGCTTGCATGATAACTATTGTTATACGCAAACTCCACTAATGGTAGATGATCATCCCAACTAACCTTGAAATCCATGACGCAAGATCTTAGCATTTCTTCTAATATCTGAATTGTCCTCTCACTCTGTCCATCCGTCTGTGGATGATACATTGTACTTAGCTTCAACTGCGTTCCCAACTGCTCTTGTAGACTTCTCCAAAAGTTCGACGTGAATCGTGGATCACGATCTGACATAATCAATACTGGAACTCCATGTCTAGAGATTATTTCCTTAATATAAAGTCTAGCTAACTGGTCTAAGTTATACTTAACTCTAATTGGCAAAAAGTGAGCCGACTTCGTCAACTGGTCCACTATTACCCAAATCGCATCATACCCCTTCTGAGTAGTCGGAAGTCCTACCACAAAATCCATCTTGATATTCTCCTATTTCCACTCTAGAATTTCTAATGACTGTAACAAGCCACTTGGTCATTGATGTTCGGCCTTAACTCTCTGACAAGTCAAGCACCTTCTAACGTACTCGGCAATCTCTCTCTTCATGTTCGGCCACCAGAAACTCTGTCGAAGATCTTGATACATCTTAGTGCTACCAGGATGAATCGAAAACCTTGAACTATGAGCCTCTTGTAGAACCTGCTCCTTTAATTCCGTCTCATTTGGAACCCAAATTCTTCCTTCAAATCTCAATAACCCCTCGTTATCAAGACTGTATTTACTATCCTTTTCATTGGTCAGCCGTTCCTTCATTCGGTTACACTCATCCGTTTTGAGTTGTACTTCTTTAACCCTCTGTACGATGGTAGATTGTATCTCTGTCGCAAAAAACATTTGTCCCGCTTCACTTGACAGCTTCACTTCCAACTCCATCCTAGCCATCTCTGTTATTAACTCAATTTGAGCCGTTAACAAAGACAACTTTTCTCGACCCTTTCTACTTAAGGCATCGACAACTACATTGGCTCTTCCAGGGTGATACAGGATTTTCCAGTCGTAATCCTTTATCAACTCTAGCCATCTCCTCTGCCTCATATTCAACTCCTTCTGTGTGAAGATATATTTTAGACTTTTGTGGTCCGTGTATATCTCACATTTTTCTCCATAGAGATAATGTCTCCATATCTTTAGAGCAAAAACTACTGCGGCCAGTTCAAGATCACGAGTAGGGTAAAATTTCTCATAATCCTTCAATTGCCTAGATGCATACGCAATGACCTTGCCATGTTGCATGAGCACACAACCAAGTCCTCTATGCGAAGCATCACTATAAACTACAAAATTTCCTGTGTCATCGGGTAATGACAAAACAGGCGCTTCACTCAATCTCTTCTTCAATTCCTGAAAACTGTCCTCACATTTCTCCGTCCACACGTACTTCACCGTCTTCCTCGTCAAGTTAGTCAACGGAGTAGCTATCTTCAAAAAATCCTGGATGAATCTCCAATAGTAACCCGCTAACCCTAGGAAACTCCGCATCTCAGTCGGCGTTTTCGGTTGTTCCCAATTCATCACGGCTTCCACCTTTGCTGGATCCACTGAAATTACCTAATGGTCAATGACATGACCTAAAAAATGCACCTTCTCCAACCAAAATTCACACTTCGTGAATTTCGCGTACAACTTCTCCTTCCTTAATGTCTCCAACACTAATCTAAGGTGTTCAACATGATCTTCTGGCGTCTTAGAGTAGACTAGAATATCATCTATAAACACCACGATGAACTTGTCCAAATATGTTTTGAACAATCTGTTCATCATATCCATAAATGCAGCTGGTGCATTTGTCAACCTAAACGACATCACTAAAAACTCGTAATGACCATAACGAGTCCTGAATGCTGTCTTTTGCACATCCTCCTTCCTAACCTTCAACTAATGATACCCCATCCGCAAATCTATTTTAGAAAAATACTTAGCCCCTTTCAACAGATCAAAGAGATCATTGATCCTGGGTAATGGGTATTTATTCTTTATTGTTAACTTGTTGAACTCCCTGTAGTCGATACAAAGTCTTAACGATCCATCCTTCTTTTTGAAAAATAGTACCGGTGCTCCCCACGGAGACACACTCGGCTGAATGTACTTCCGATCCAACAATTCTTGCAACTGCACCATCAACTCCTTAATCTCCACTGGCGTCATACGATACGGTGCCCTGGAAACTGGTTCCGCTCCTGGCACAATGTCTATCACAAACTCTATCTCCCTCTCCGGCGGAAGACCAGGGAATTCACTCGGAAATACATCGGCGAATTCTCTCACTATAGGTATTTGTTCCATGGTTGCTACCACTCTCTGGGTATCAACAACATGGTATAGGTAACCCACGCATCCCTTCCTCGGTAATTTCTAGTTTGTGTCATGGTTGAACAACACGAGCGTCCGGCGATCTATTCCCGTAAAATACTACCCGAGGTTGTTCTAACGTCTTAATGTTCACACATTTCTTTTGACAATCTATAATTGCCCCATGGTTTACCAACCAATCCATTCCGAGAATTACATCAAACTCTCCTAACTTTATTGGTAATAAATCTACTGATAATTTACAACCCTGTATATCTACACAACAACTCTTGTGAATATTTTCAACAGGAATTATCTCTTTGTTTGCTACCTTAATATTTAAAGGTATATGCAACTTTTCAGGAAGTAATCCTAATCGTCTAGCAAAATCGCATGCTATAAACGAACAAGTAGCACCCGAATCAAACAGCACGTACGCATTGATATCGTTGATCGGAATAATACCTGCGACGACGTCCCCTGATGCAACCGCATCTTGGACTATCATGTTAAAGGTACGACCCATCGGCCTACCCGACTTCGCTGGACCCCCAATAGCTAACTTATCGCTATTAGTGCCCCGGTTCCCGTCCGTCCCCTTCTTCGGACAGTTCTTTGCCATGTGGTCAGTTGATCCACACACAAAGCATCCGTGATTCTTCTTTGGACTTGGACAATTTGGCGCAATGTGCCCCTCATGTCAACAGTTGTAGCAGATGGCCTTCCCCTTGAGACAGACTCCTAAATGAGTCTTCCCACAGGTCTTGCAGGCCTCCATTCTTCTCTTCCGGTCTCCTTGCTTCACTCCAGTATTCCCAGAGCTAAATACCTTCCTCTTTTGACCCTCGCCACTTCCACTGGCTCCCTCAATCTTGACTTTCTCGTCAACCTTTCCCTTATTCTTCTTTTCTTTGTGGTATTGGCTCAATGCCTCACTACCACCTTCGGCGATTATCGCTTTCTCTAAAACAGTTCTAAAAGAAGTACTTTGAAACACCGAAATACGGTTATAGAGCCAGGGTTTCAAGCCCTACTCGAACCGTCGCGCCTTCCTCACCTCGGTATCCACTTGGTGTGGAGCGAACCTTGCCAGTTCATTGAAGTTGGCAGTATATTGGGAAACCGTCATGTCCCCTTGTTTCAACTCCAAAAACAGCATCTCCATCCTCCCTTGCATGCTCGTGGGAAAATAGTTCTCGAAGAATATCTTCTTGAACCTACCCCATGTCAAATTTACTATCCCAACCCTAGCCTGATTGGCTTCCCACCAAAAGTTGGCCTCTCCCTTCATCATATAGGTCGCAAAGGCAACCTTCTGGCCCTCGTCGACATTTGCTATTACAAATGCCTTTTTTATTTCCTTATCCCACGTTTGGGCTTCAATAGGGTCCGTAGTTCATTTGAACTATGGCAGGCCCACACTCTTGAAATCCTTAAAGGTAGTAGCTCGTGCTACTCCTGGATTTACGGGGATATTAGCCCCTGTTCTATTAAATGCAGCTGTTATTAAATTTACAAACTCCTGCATTGGGTTAACCGGACCTCCCTCCGATTGATTTACGTTCGCGTCTTGATTATGTTGCACTCTTCTTGGTGGCATTTTGCTGATACAATAAACACATTGCGTTATTATTTCTTTCTTTATTAGTTATCATTAATTTTAAACAATAACGTCAACATCCATAACACATTGCTTTCCATAAAAAGAACTTATATTCATTTTTCGTAGTATAATACTACATCGGTTACATACACAGACTAAGCTGTTTACATTACTTTCCCGCTATCACTTTCCAAAAATTGGGATTTACAAAAGACTACCCTTTACTATACAAAAAGGGCTTTATGTCACTACTACTTACAAAATATTTACATACTACCTTAAATACCACTAATCTACATCTGCCTCAAGGCATTATCAAAATCTGCCTTGGCAAGACCGGCAATGATATCACGGGCTAATAGTATGCCGTGTTTGCCCCACCTCTAGCGGATATCCAGCTACCTGCTGCTGGAAATCCATATGAGAACTCTTATAGATATAGGACATCCTCCCTATCTTCTGCACCTTAGTCTTTAGCTCCTCCTTGAGCTCAAAGACCTCGTGCTTTAAATTATGGACTTTGTCCTTAGCCAAAATTCGTTCATCATGCTCCTGCTCCCACATGGACTCGACATCAGTCTTGTCCTCTCTAAGTATTTGGAGCTCTGCCTCCAGCTCCTTAACATCCTGACAGTAATGGATATTTTTATCCAACACCGACATGAAAAGAGACATCATCGACCCCCCAGGAGCTATCTCGGCTACTATATCTACTGGGTTAAAGGAGACTGTCTCTACCTCCTCCTCTATCAACCCATCAAACACTGACATGAAGTCAGCTTCCTTTGAGTCTCCAGACTCAATAATCACTACATCTGGTTCTACAGTTATAGGGTTCGGTATAACATGTACTTGGTTCACCGACTCTTCACTAATGGCCTGACCATCTACAAACATCTCGTTTACTCCTGACATCTACACAAAACAATTAAGTTGATTAGTACACGTCAGTAGAATAATAAAAACACATAACATAATCATAATGCATTTTTATAAGGTTATTTTCTTCTTGTACTTCTTTGACTCTTCTTAAGGTTATGACTTAAGGTTTTTAATTCCCCCCTTAAGTTTTATAACCTAATGCTTTGATACCAACCAGTGACTCCCCCAAATCCGGGTCTCTTCCAACCCGACAGATGGTGCTACACGGTACTACCATTCATTCATTCATTCCATTGAACAGTCTCAAAAGGACTAATATAACTTATATATATTTGAAATAGTATTACATTCCCCAATTTCTTTGTAACCCTTTCAGTTGTTTTTGTCATAATATCAATATATTACAAACAGTCATCCAATACTATTACATAAGTATGCTACGGGTTCGACTTCACCTTGCCTTTATCCTTGCCGGAGCCTTCAGTCCGCTCGATTTTAGCTGTGTTCATATGGTTCAAGCAAGAGTGAGCATGACTAGCTCAGCAAGTACTACAATTCTAATAAACAACATGCTTGAAACATAGAACTCATATATCTTCAATAACTGAACAATACTTACGAAGTACTATTGATAATTCAAAATAACACTTCTTTTCCTTCAAAACGTTTTACACAACCATACTCAGTGGAATAACAATTATGGCTCAAGTCTATGAGCATTCATAAGTTCTTTTGAAAAGGACAACCCGGCACTAAGTCTGTAAGTCCGACATATCTTACGAGCACTTCTGAGTGATCAGCTCATAGTACTCTATGTTGATCAACACTACATTTATTAAACGTGTATACATTTAAGTTGTGGCAACCTCACGTGCCTGTCGTTAAACGACAAAAACATTTTAGTATACTTGGTCTTCGATTGAAAACCATACCAATATAACTCGGTAAACATTAATCATGCTTGACAGATTCATAATACAAGTCTAGCCGAAAGAATTGGCTTAATACTTCATCACTCAAGACTTCATGCGAAAGGTTACATGAATTACAAAGCTTATCCAGACTGAACTGGAACAAAGGTTAGAATACTTGCCTTTGGCGTCTGATTACTGATTAACACCCGTACAATACTTTAAGTTTTTATGATTCTACAATACTTAATCATATAACGTACCACATTAGGTCATACACAATCAAGTATGATTAATATTATATCATACCCTTCATCTCAACGTAATTTCTAACTTAGATTCGTTATTAGGGTTTCCGGCTTTCATTACGTCATTCACATTCCGCTAATCTTCAATTGATTATTAACTCTTAATCAACATGCATTAGTGTCTTACAAGTACCTTACAATGTCTTAAACATGTTATGATTACATCTTAATTCATTACTAACAAGTTCCCTTTCCTTCTACCATTGAAACTATTTTTCTCTAGCAATTTTCTTGGATGTGGCCATGTGGCCAAGAATTATTACTGTGTCTCACGCTACTGGTGAGTTAATAGTGTGCAAGGTTCGGCCTCGCCATTTGCTGTGTGGGCCTTTTAGGCTTGGAGTCACACATGGCCTACATGTGGACTCTGTGCCTCAGACAATTATGCACTTTTTAAAATTTTACGAACTTCCCGAACGCATAACTTCTTCATTTTAAATCCGAATTGGTCCGTTCAAAAGCCTACGGTTCATAAATTTTATAATCTACGCGTTCGTGCAAGAATTTTATCTATTTGACTTTGATTCAACTATGAGTTCATTTTTAACGAAAATGATAAACGTTCATGAACGTTCAACGCTCGTTTCTTCGTTTCAAGTCGGAATTCGGTCATTTTCGAGTCCGCAACTCTATAATGACTAATATGACTTGTATCCATCGAAAACTAACATTTCTGACTTCAAATACAAAATACGACTTCCATTCCGAGAATTTCACAAATTCGACGATAATCGTGTAATCGTGTGAATTCTGGCAAATCTTCATTACTAAGCGTTCTAAATGGATTTTAATCAACATAAGATCATTACTAATTATTTACTACACCAATTTATAATCAAAGTAGGTTTTGACTTATTTTTATAAGTCATTAACTTATTTAGCTTATGAACTAGAAATCTTCATGCTCATGACTTATTAATAACTTAAGTCCTTCAATCAAAGTTCTCATGTTATATTCAACATACTAAACATCATATGACAACATATGATAAGTTCTTCATGGTTCTAGCAACTTATTAATGTTCAAGTTGCTTATTCAACTTATTCGACTTAAGTTTATTCCTTATTAACTTATTACATGCTATTAACAAACCATCCTCCTCCTCTATCAATCCTATCATAGAAGAGATACAGATAAAAGAGATGAGTCTTACCCTTGAAGGCTAAGACTTCAATTCACTTGGAAAACTTAACAAAGGTTGAAGTGGCTTATAAGTGCTTAAGTGGCTTATTCTCCCTAACCAATAAGTAGCTTTATATTTGAGAGGAGCTAGATGATTATTGAACAACCAACAAATGAATTGAGAAGCTTGGTATTTATAGAGCTCTCAAAGTGAGGGTAGAATAGACATTAATCATCCCACCTCCTTTAATCCACATCCTCAAACATCCACCTCCTTCCTATTCCTTGTGTGCTCATCACTTCACTTGATCACCACACATAAATCTTGCCCATCAAGTCTACCCACTTACACTTGGATCGCTCCATGGATCATGGCTAAATCATTGGACTTGGTTAATTAATCTAACTACTTTCTTAATAGGCTTGTGCTACAATGGTTTGGGCTTATGTCAATCAAACACTTGGGCTTGATGATCACATACATTGGACTTCTACCAATAAACTAGCAATCCTACAAGTCTATTACCTTAAATTATATAACTTAACATTTTTACCCCACGTATAATCTTCATATACTAAATCGTATATTAATTTATAATATACATTACCTCATTCTTCATACCTAATAGTACAATACGTAGTATTATACTTGCATTCATTACTTCATATAATGTATACACATTATATAATCACAACTCTCTTCCTTTAATGCTTAAAAACCTAACGTTCCCAAATTAAGTCCGTATGCAAAATATTACGTTTTCCATACTTAGGTTATTATTACATAATCAATATCACCTCGATATTATAACATTACGTATTTCTCGGAAGTTCAAAAATAATTCCCGAGCAGAAATCGATGAATAGTATTTTTTGGAAAATTTCTCGGAAAACTTTTATTTTCGTTTTAGAAATTCAAACACTTTAATTCTCCCACGTAGTTAAAATACTACGACGTTCCGACGTTTCTAGGTTATAGAACGACATTCATCTTCTCAACACATAATAATAATAAATAATATTATTTTATTCATTATTAAAAGTAATTACAAAATGTTCAATTTTTTGGGGCGTTACAACTCTAACCTTAAATCATCTGTTCGGAAAACATAAACAAATAAGTCTTAAGTAACATCAAGTCTAACTATCATTACATAATCACATAAATAATAAGTCTTCATTACTTGCTAAGCTTGTCCTTTCCCTTACTAGTGGAAGGCTCGTCAGATCGTTCGTCCTTGATTGCAATGTTATTATTATGCAAGAGTGAGCACGATTGCCCACAAGTATAACAATATAACAATGAATAATATCATGTGAGAGAAAATAATAACTTCGGATATATACTCAACTTTTGAATCAAGAATGAATAACAAGAATCAAAAGAATTTCTGAGGGTCATAAGACCTTGAACTATGTCCTAGGTTGTCAAGGGTTTATACTTGAAACCTTTAACAGTCATAAGATTATGGACTCTTCTTCTCGTACTTCAGGGGATCAGCCCTTAGTACCATACTGTGCATAATATCTTAACGCTAAAGCGTAAATAATCCCCTATCTGAGGTTGTTCATCTCATTTGACATTCAAGTCCGCACCAAAGGAAGTTTGGTTTGGATAATTCATCAAGGGATTTTGAAATTTAGAACGCTCATCAACTATGGACTAGTCAGATCAATAAGGGTTCGCTAGTCTAATAATGTTTAACAGTAAATGAATATTTAACTTGAATAACATCTCAAAAGGTATACAATAGAATAATTATTGTATAACAACATCATGCTTGAAGATTAATAAACTTTAATATACAAGACAAGCTTGATCAATAATAATAAGAACTTGCTCAATATCGAAAGAGGAATTAATCAATTTATATAACGATAACAAGTAGGGTTAGGAAACTTGCTCAACGAAAGTTTAGGGTAAGAAACTTGCCTCGTGCGTAGATTACACGTTAATAAAACTCGTTCTTTGAATTAAATCCTACATATCATTCATGTTCATAACACCAAACAATTATCACGTAATAAACATCACAAGTTTACTCTTTGTCTAACTCGAGTTCATGACTATACTTAGTCAATTACTACACTTATTGTCAAAAATTAAGACTTCGCAAACAATAAGGCAACTATGCATTTGATCATTTAATTCACACGTAATTGTGTTATGGACGTGTTAAGAATTTATTTTTAACACCTCATTATATGTGGATCGACGTATTTCTTCTGTCTATCTTGAGCTGCTGTCAATCTTGCTCGAATCACCTTGACTATCTCTGCTGTTTGTTGTACCAATTCCGGGCCTAGTAGTTATCTTTTGCCAACTTCATCCCAATATAGTGGAGTTCTGCACTTTCTGCCGTATAACGCTTCATAGGGTGGTATGCCAATGCTAGCGTGGTAACTGTTGTTGTAACCGAACTCTACAAGGGGTAAATGATCATCCCAATTTCCTTTGAAATCCATTATACAAGCTCTTAACATATCTTCCAATGTTTGGATTGTTCTTTCACTTTGTCCATCTGTCTGAGGGTGATATGATGTGCTCATTCGCAACTGTGTACCCATGCATTCCTGTAGACGTTTCCAGAAGTTCGACGTAAAACGCTGATCTCTATCAGAAATAATTGACATCGGAACTCCGTGCCATGAAACAATCTCTTTCACATATAACCTTGCCAACTGATCTAAGTTGAATTTGATTTTGATCAGAAGGAAGTGTACGGATTTTGTCAATCGGTCAACAATAACCCATACAACGTTGTAGCCTTTCTGAGTCGTCGGTAAGCCAACTACGAAATCCATCGTAATATGTTCCCATTTCAATTCTGGGATCTCTAAAGGTTGTAGCAACCCACTCGGTCTTTGATGTTCTACTTTCACTTTCTGACATGTCAGGCATTTGGAAACACATTCTGCAACCTCTCGTTTTAAATTTGGCCACCAGAAGTGTTGTCGAAGATCTTGGTACATCTTGGTGCTACCAGGGTGAATCGAATATCTTGAGTTGTGAGCCTCACTCAAAATTTCTTCCTTAATCTCTGGTACTGACGGTACCCAAATTCTGCTCTAAAATCTTAGTAGTCCCTCACTGTCTATTTTGAATCTCGGTTCAGTCCCTTCAGATATCTTCTTCTTCATTTTCTCATATTCTTCGTCTTGAAGTTAAGCCTCCTTAACTTTATCCAGTAAGGTTGTACCAGTTTGCATCTGGAACAGCTTCTCGTCAATTTCTATAGGATACTTCACTTCCAATTCAAGCTTTTCCATTGCTAAAATTAGCTCCCCCTGAGCGGTCAACATCATCAATTTCTCACGACCTTTTCTACTTAGGGCGTCGGCCACCACATTTGCCTTACCCGAATGGTATAGAATCTCACAATCCTAGTCCTTAATTAACTCCAACCACCTTCTTTGACGCATGTTCAAGTCATTTTGTGTAAAAATATATTTTAGACTCTTGTGGTCTGTATATATTTCACACTTCTCCCCACAGAGATAGTGCCTCCAGATTTTCAAAGCAAAAACCACTGCAGCTAACTCCAAGTCATGGGTGGGATACCCCTTCTCATAATCTTTCGGTTGTCATGACGCGACACTGAATGACTCTGCCATTCTACATAAACACACAGCCAAGTCCTTTATGCGATGCATCACTATAAACCACAAAATTTCCTGTGTCATCCGGAAGAGATAACACAAGTGTTGTACTCAACCTCTTCTTTAATTCCTGAAAGCTTTCCTCACACTTCTCGTCAAAGCGCGAATTTCACCGATTTCTAGTCAAATTCAAATGCAGTGAGTTGCGATCTTGGAAAAATCATGAATGAATCTTCTATAATAACCTGCCAATCCAAGAAAACTTCTTACTTCCGACAGCATCTTCGGCTGATCCCAGTTAATCACAACTTCGACTTTGGAGGGATCCACCGAAATTTCGTCTCTATCAATCACATGTCCAAGAAATTGTACTCTTTTAGTCCAGAATTCACATTTCAAAAATTTAGCATACAACTTCTCTCTTCTCAACGTCTCTAATGTCAATTTCAAATGCTCTTCGTGTTCTTCCTTGGTTTTTAAATATATCAAAATGTCATCTATAAATACCACTACGAATTTGTCCAAAAACGGCTTGAACACTCCATTCATTAAGCCCATAAAAGCTGCAGGAGCATTCCTTAGACCAAATGACATTACCAGAAATTCGTAGTGACCGTATTGTGTCCTAAACGCTGTCTTCGGTACATCCTCTGGTCTCACCTTTAGTTGATGATAACCACTTCTCAAATCTATCTTTGAAAAATATCTTGCTCCCTTTAACTGATCGAACAAGTCATCGATTTGCGATAATGGATACCTATTCTTAATCGTGACCTTATTCAATTCTCTGTAGTCTATGAAGAGTCGCATTCTTCCATCCTTCTTCTTCATAAATAAAACTGGCGCTCCCCATGGTGATACGCTTGGTTGAATATACTTCTTGTCCAGTAATTCTTGTAGTTGGACCATCAATTCTTTCATCTCTACCGGTGCCATTCGGTACGGTGCCTTTGATATTGGAGCCGTTCCTGGAGCCAAATCGATCAAAAATTCAACTGCTTTGTCTGGAGGAAGTCCCAACAAATCGTCTGGAAATACATCTGCGAAATCTCTCACTACCGGAATCTCATCAATTTTTGGATTCTCTTTACGACTATCGACTATGTAAGCTAGATATCCTACACAGCCTTGTCTTAACAATCTCCTGGCCTGCATCATCGTCAGATAACTCGCTTGTCCAGGCGACGTGCTACCATAAAACACAACCTTTGACAGAGTCATAAGGTTAATACGCTTCTTTTAGCAGTCAATTATCGCCCCATAATTGGATAACCAGTCCATACCCAAAATAACATCAAATTCTCCAATTCGAATAGGGATAAAATCTACGTTCATGATATTACCCTTAATATCCACTCTACAGTTCTTGTGCACATACTTAATAGGGATAATTTCTCTATTCGCAATTTCTATGTTCATGGGGTATTCTAACTCGTCCTTAAGCAATTCTAAGTTCTTAGCAAAATCATCGGATATAAATGAACAAGTAGCACCCGAATCAAATAACACATAAGCATTAACTACATTGATCAGAATGATACCTGACACCACATCGCGAGACTGTACTGCGTTCTGCACTGTCATGTTGAATGTTCTGGCAGTCGGTCGGTTGGTTGCGGTTGGTGCTGCAATTATCAGAGTGCTTCCACCGGTATTTCCTCTATTTCCTCCTGAACTCGTCCCTCCCGATCCCTTCTTAGGACAATCTCTTGCAAGATGATCCTTTGAGCCACATCTGAAGTAGGCACCCTTCTTTGGGTTCAGACAGTTTGGTGTTATGTGGCCTTCCTGACCACAATTGTAGCACACTTGTTTCCCTTTTAAGCAAACTCCCAAATGAGTTTTTCCACAGGTTGGGCATGGTTCAATCTTCTTCTTTTGCCCTCTTTGTTGACTTCCAGCTGATGAGTTATCTGTCCACTTCCTCTTCTGACTGTGATTACCCCCAGTGCTACTCCCCCCAGTCTTGTTATTACCTTCTTTCTCACTCTTCTTCTTCTTCTGCTCCTGATTATACTTCGTTACTGCATCGCGTCCACCCTCAGCGAGTATGGCCTTCTCTAACACTCCAGCAAAAGTGTTCAATTGGAACATTGACACTTTGCTATACAACTAGGGCTTCAGTCCCTACTCAAATCGTCTTGCCTTCCTCTCATCAGTGTGCACTTGGTATGTGGCAAACCTAGCCAACTCGTTAAACATTGCCGCATAATCAGCTACTGACATATTCCCTTGTTTGAACTCTAGAAACTGAACCTCCATCTGATTTTGGGAACTGGTTGGGAAATACTTCTCGAAGAACATCTCTTTAAATCTTTCCCAGGATATTACACCTTCACCTCCTCTCACTTTGTTTACCTGCCACCAATAGCTGGCTTCGGACTTTAGCATAAACGTTGCATAAGTGATCTTCTTATCTTCCCTTACTCGAGCAACGTCAAACACCTTCTCCATCTCCATCACCCACGTCTGAGCTTCAATTGGGTTTATGGAACCCTTAAACTCTGGTCTCCCACCGCCAAGTCCTTAAAGCGAAGTATTTGGTGGAGCTTGAGGTTGATTATTAAGTGCTCACTAAAGGTTCTGTTGCCGAAGCGGAGTTAGCATTGGCATCGTTGTTATTGTTTGTTGACCCTTCCTGGGCTTGCTAACGATTTTGTCTTCTAGGAGGCATATTTCTGTTAAGAATATATGCTTATTAGATCTTTACTCAATCTCTAAAACATTTAAGACTTAACTAAACATTTAATCATAACTTACTTAACACACTACTTCAAATAAACTTTGACATTTCATTTAATTCAAAAGTATTTGCATAAAAAGATAGCATCATTGCTATTTACATCAACTATTCCGAGATAAAGAATCTACAGGATTTAAAACATCAAAATATTCCTTTGTTTATAATCACATCGGAATTTACATCATTAACTATCAAATAGTTTTCACATATTTAAACTAATACTATCACTGTCTGTTAAGGCACTGGATAGCTTTGCTACGTTCCTCCTCCATGATACGAGACATCGTTCTGCGATCTAGCATATATGATGGTAGATCCTCAAACTGGATTGGATACTTCCTAACTCGATCTTGGACCGCATCCATTGCATTTTGAAGTGTAGAGTATGTCTCCTCAAGTTTGGCCTTCTTTGCACGGCGATCATCTTCTGCAAGATCAGCACGATGTGACTCTCGTACCCAGCCCTCCTCTGCTATGGCAAGCCTCTCTGAGCTTTCCTTCGGATCCTTCTTTAACTTCTCTATTTCGGTGGACTTATCCTCGGTCTGACCCTTCTCGTGAACCAGATCCCACTCCACGTTTCCCAAACGTGTGTGAAGAGTCACAATCTCTCTATCCTTCTGCTCAATAGTAATCTGCTGACGAACCGCCTGCTCAGTCAGATCCCGAATAGTATCCTGCAACTCTACGTTATGATCATAGAGTGCATCATACATCTCTTCATCAATGGAGTTCAGTGGGAACTCCTCTTCTTCCTCTTCTTCTTCCTCTTCCTCAGGATTCTCCTCTGGATCAATCTCTAGCTCATGCTCCTGACCAGCAACAGTGATCAACGGAGATGGCTCTCTCTGTACAAGTTGTTCCCTGACGACATGAATGTCTCGGGGCTCCTCCTCTATAGGTAATCGGGGTTCCTCCTCCCAGCTCGACTAGCTCCTCCAACATCCGACATCCTGACAACAAAATTTTAAGTTTTAGTTACTAATCCGTGCTAGCAAACACATAGATTAACACATAAGCACATAAAGTCTTTTATTATCTTTAATGAATTTAGAAATTCATTTTTTAGAACCCGATAAGAGTTTACCACTAATATGTTTTCGATCTCCTACAAGGCTACTACCTAAGGTTGTCCCCCCACCTAAGGTTCATAACCTAAGGTTCTCCACAGGATTTGGTGTTCACTGTACAAGCATCATCTATCTATCTAGCAATAAATAAATGCAAACCATGCAATATAAAGAAATAATAATAAAATCTCTCCCCTTATGGGGTTACATCAACTGAATAATAAATAAATCCCAGGTTACTCTAATCTTAAATCATCTGTGCGAAAAACATAAACAAATAAGTCTTAAGTAACATCAAGTCTAACTATCATTACATAATCACATAAATAATGAGTCTTCATTACTTGCTAAGCTTGCCCTTGCCCTTACTAGTGGAAGGCTCGTCAGATCGTTCATCCTTGACTGCAATGTTATTATTACGCAAGAGTGATCACGATTGCCCACAAGTATAACAATATAACAATGAATAATAATATGCGAGAGAAAATAATAACTTCGGATGTATACTCAACTTTTGAATCAAGAATGAATAACAAGAATCAAAAGAATTTCTGAGGGTCATAAGACCTTGAACTATGTCCTAGGTTGTCAAGGGTTTATACTTGAAACCTTTAACAGTCATAAGATTATGGACTCTTCTTCTCGTACTTCAGGGGATCAGCCCTTAGTACCATACAGTGCATAATATCTTAACGCTAAAGCGTAAATAATCCCCTATACAGGGTTATTCATCTCAGTTTGACATTCAAGTCCGCACCAAAGGAAGTTTGGTTTGGATAATTCATCTAGGGATTCTAAAATTTAGAACGCTCATCAACTATGGACTAGTCGAATCAATAAGGGTTCGCTAATCTAATAATGTTTAACAGTAAATGAATATTTAACTTGAATAACATCTCAAAAGGTATATAATAGAATAATTATTGTATAACAACATCATGCTTGAAGATTAATAAACTTTAATATATAAGACAGGCTTGATCAATAATAATAAGAACTTGCTCAATATCGAAAGAGGAATTAATAAATTATATAACGATAACAAGTAGGGTTAGGAAACTTGCTCAACGAAAGTTTAGGGTAAGAAACTTGCCTCGTGCGTAGATTACACGTTAATAAAACTCGTTCTTTGAATTAAATCCTACATATCATTCATGTTCATAACACCAATCAATTATCACGTAATAAACATCACAAGTTTACTCTTTGTCTAACTCGAGTTCATGACTATACTTAGTCAATTACTACACTTATTGTCAAAAATTAAGACTTCGCAAACAATAAGGCAACTATGCATTTGATCATTTAATTCACACGTAATTGTGTTATGGACGTGTTAAGAATTTATTTTTAACACCTCATTATATGTCTAACAAATTTTATATTCATTAGACTAGGTTACTATCACATTTCTATACTTGAACACTTAAAAAAAAATTATTTTATGGACATTACGCTAAAGTGGTATTCATGGTGCCACTTTTGTCTTGAGTATTAGCCGCTGCGGCGTAGAAACGCTGTAATTTGAAGATATGGCGTTGCAATGCGAGAGTTTCGATTACGGAGTTAGTATGCATGGCTGAAACTCCAGATTTTGATTCTCAGTTCGCGAAGAACACAGAGTTCAGCGAATTTAACACTACATGATCATTAATTCTCCAAATTAAACATACCCACATGTTAAAATTCATATATAATCAATACTTAACATCTATGGAGTTATTTTCACCCATTAAACACATAATCACATAATTAAATTACGCAAAATTGAATTGTTCTTGATGTTTTTGAACAAAAAACATTGATTTTAATGCTACGGATTCGTTATAAAGCCAAATCCAACCATTCAAGTTTCATTTTGTTCGTTTTAGCATACATAATCATATAAGTGTGTAAATTTTGCAAAATAATTTATATTTGACATATAATAATCACGTATAAGTCCATATGGCCATATCACGTACTCTGTAAATTTTTAAAATAACAATCCATAATCATACATTGTAATCTTATGAAATTGATGATATGGAAACACACAATATATATATAAAATATGCTATACAACTCGAATCATTACATATATTCTTATAACAACTTTCCCAATTTATAGAGAATTACAGAATAAATGAAAGTCATATTCATGAAAACTTTAAAAGACGTAAAATAAGAATTGGGGTTGAAGAGAATTATCTAAGCGTAATTGAACAAGGATTAGAATTCTCTCTACTGCAAACACAAAGTCACAATCTCTCTCAAGTTTCTCAAACTCTCATTGTATCTCTCTCAGTGTTATGCCAGACTTAGAAAATGAAAACAAAATAGAAGATGACGTAAGAAATAAATAGAAACTGACGCGTTGGTGGTCAGTTACCCAGTCATGGGTAACTGCCCTCAACTTCCCATAGTGCCATGTTTGGCTAGATAGAATAGGTTTTTAAAAATAATTTAATTTAATAAAGCTTTATTATATAATTTTAAATAATGTCACACTCCTTATAAAATAAAACCAATATCTTATTTAATTTATTTTAAATAAAATAAAATAATTTCTCATTAATTCACATAGTCACATAATTCAAATTCTAATTGATTAATATAATTAAAATTCTCATTGGTTAATAATGTCAAATTATTAAATCTCTAATTAATAAATTAATTAAAATAACATTAGGCTTATTAAATATTTCTTTTAATTGATAAGCTCACCTAATCACATACTTCGAATAAAAATTCTCCACATTAATTTAATAAATGTAACATATATAATTAAATTAATCTACCATAATTTCATCAATTAATTATTTACTCTAATAATTGATTCATCGAAAAATATTTATTCAATCAAATAAATATTAAAATTAAATTACAAAATTACGGTTGTCACATCTTTCCCCTCTTAAAAGGATTCTGTCCCCAGAATCATAACTCAAACAAGTCGTCCCATTACAAATGCTCGGCCTTCACTTTCTGACATGTCAAACACTTTGCAACGCATTCTGCAACATCTCTTTTCATGTTCGGCCACCAAAAATGACACCGCAAATCTTGATACATTTTCCTACTTCCCAGGTGAATTGAATATCTTGAGCTATGTGCTTCCATCCAATTTTCTTCTTTAATATCCTGAACTACTGGAACCCAAATTCGTCCCTCGAATCTTAGCATTCCCGCAGTATCGACTTGGTACTTTGCTTCTTTACCCTCGACTACACTTTGCTTTATTTTCTTGCATTCTTCATCTTGCAGCTGAGTGTTTTTCACTTTGTCCACCAAAGTTAAACTAGCTTCCATCTGGAAAAATTTTTCATCGGATTCTTCTGAAAATTTGATTTCCAGCTCTAGACTTGCCATTGCTGAAAAAACTCCTACTTATCTGTTAACAACATCAACTTTTCTCTGCCTTTCCTACTCAAGGCATCTACAACCACGTTTGCTTTGCCTGGATGATAAAAGATCTCACAATCATAATCCTTTATCAATTCCATCCATCTCCTTTGTCGCATGTTCAGATCTTTCTGTGTGAAAATATACTTCAAACATTATGGTCTGTGTAGATCTCACATTTCTCTCCGTAGAGATAGTGTCTCCATATCTTGGTCTTGAACATAACTTAGCCTTGACTCTAAATCATGAGTCAGATATCCTTTTTCGTAATTTTTCAGTTGCCTTGATGCATACACAATAACCTTGTCGTTCTGCATAAGGACACAACCCAATCCTTTGTGCGACACATCACTATACACTACAAAGGTTCCTGTATTATCTGGTAACGACAACACATGTGCCACACTTAATTCTTCTTTAGTTATTGAAAACTTTCCTCACACTTTTCCGTCCAAACAAATTCTACAGATTTTCTTGTCAGATTTGTCAACGAAGTATCAATCTTGGAAAAATCTTGAATAAATCGTCTGTAATAGCTTCCAAACCCAAGAAACTTCTTACTTCTGATGGAGTTCTTGGTTGTTCCCAATTTACCACAGCTTCGACCTTTGATGGATCCACCGAAATCCCATCCTTATCAATTACATGCCCAAGAAATTGTACACGTTCCAGCCAAAATTCTGATTTAGAGAATTTCGCGTACAACTTTTCCTTTCTTAACGTCTCCAACGTCATACGCAAGTGATCCACGTGTTCATCTTGAGTTATAGAGTACACCAGAATATCATCGATAAATACCACCACAAACTTGTCTAAAAATGGTTTAAACACCCTGTTCATCAAATCCATAAACGCTGCAGGGGCGTTTGTCAAACCAAAAGACATTACTAAAAATTCGTAATGTCCATACCTAGTTCGGAATGCCTTCTTTGGTACATCTTGTGACACCCCCAAATCCAGGTACTTCATTCCCACAGGATCTGGTGTTCACTTAATAAAACATTCATATCTAACTACCCAATCACAATAAAACTAGATAAATAAAACCTTTCCCATTAAAGGGTTACATAATAAAATCTCCCAGGTTATCTAACCTTTAAATACAATCATTCAAATGCGGAAATTAAATAAACTTCATTAAAACCAAGTCTAAGATCATCATAATAAAAGTCTAAAGTAAAAATTACAAGTCTTCATCACTTGCCCATTTTTCCCTTTCCTTTGCTAGACGAAGGTTCATCTACCTTCTCTTCTTTAGTTGCAATGTGTTTTAAAATATGCAAGAGTGAGCAAAACAATTTTTCACTGGATGTAATATAGAATCAACAGGAGTATAGCAATAATAACTGCCAAAATAGGCTCATCAACAATGAACAGTACTCTATCAACAATAATCAGAAACTGAAATCCAAAATGTGGAATAAATATAACTGAGGGTCATAAGACCATGAACTATGTCCACAGTTGTGAGTAATCTTTCAACTCCAACTTTAACAGTCATAAGACTATAAGGACTCCTCGTACTTAGGGGGATCAGCCCTTCGTACCATGTATTGTGCACAAATATTTAACGCTACGCGTAAGTTATCCCCTAATAATATTAGGGTTGTTCATCTCAGTATTTGGAGTACAAGTTCGCACTAAAGACAGTTTGGTTTGGATAAGCTTTCAAGGATAATTTGAAGTTCAACGATCATCAACTAGAGGACTAGTTGAATTACTAACATCATATTACAGAATAATCGTAAATAAATCAACATTGTAAACCAAAATCATGCTTTAGGAATAATCTAATAGCATATACTTTGAATAACTATAACATGCCTTGCTTGAACAATATTAAGTCAAGGTTAATTAGAATTGAGTACTAAGCATGCATAACAGTTTGAACGATGAAATTGATCGACATTAGTATAAATAGTTGTGCATGCTAAACAACAAGTTAAATACAAGATTAACTTGTCAACATTAAACCAAAGTTTAGAAAGCTTGCGTCATTTATAAGGTAATCAAATTGAAACAATAAATAGTTCAACAAGATAAAGAATTAGAAAACTTGCATTATTATATTGGAAACAATAATTGATTCAATCCAGATAATGGATTAGAACACTTGCCTTACTCGTGGACTAAATCGAACATATGTCATCAAGACATAATTAGTCATTACCATCTTACAAACATAACTAAGTACGTACATCATTTAAAAATTGGATTTTTAATCACATAATCTAGTTATAACACAAGTTAATCCTTAAAAACATAATTATTCATATTATAGAAATACAAAAATCAACATTTTACAGTCCTACTATCATCACATAACTTTTCTTAAAATTTTGTGTACAAAAAGTACACTATTAGACCATTTTGCTAACTTCTGGCATGCGGCTACGATTTCTTTGTGGGTGGCGTTGCTTGATTAATGAAACATAACCACATGGCCTTGAGAACAAGGCTACAAGTGCATGACTGTGCATGGTATGCAATATTTGTGGCACCACAAATGTACTACTAGTCCATGGCAGTGGCCTGAGCTACCAGAACTTGACAGATGACCTAAGCAACATCATGAACAAAAGCCAATTTTGACCTACAAACTCGTTTCTAATAGTCTAATTAACACATAAATCATATAGAGACTTCATATAAACTTATTTCAAAGACTCTAACCATGATTCTACCTATAAAACAACATAAACAACGAATTTAAAACATCCAATTTCACTATTTTTGATAAAAAAAAAACTAACTTTTTGATATTTTCAATGAAAATCAACACTGTAATTTTGTTTTTCAACCAAAACAGTTAATTCAAAGTATTTTATCAAAGTATATACATACTCTACCACATTCAATAATTAATATATTAACTAAACAACAAATAAACCCTTAATTTCTACCTTAAACCAAACAATATATATATACACAAAACTCTCTATAAAATAGTTTTTCTTCACAACCATATACATAATATAAATTCATGGTCTATTCTCAATTATAGCTTAAGAAAATAGTTTAATAACACTAGATTATCATATAAAATCACATACATAACAAATAATTTATCCTTACACAAGGATTTATAGAGAATTAAGGAAGAGAAAAACTAAACCTTTAAAAACTAAAAGAGTAGGATGATACCTTGAGGAAGATGATGGCCAACCCTTTTTGATTCTCAAGCTTCTTCTTCTCTCCAATTCCCTAACCTTTCTTCCTCTCTTCTTTTTCTTCTCTGCAAACTCTCTTCTTCTCTCTTCCCTCTCTATTCTAATCTTACGTCTTAGGATTATAACGCATATAAGATATAAAATATATTAATTATATAATATAATATAGATATAACTGATATCAGTTATATAAGTTTTGAAAACCAAAAGCCATAAGGCTTGTTTGGCTAGTCACTAAAAAAATAACCAATTAATCTTTAGGCCTTGTTTGGTAAAACACAATTAGAATAAAGACTTAATAAGCAATAAGCCTTATTTGGCAAAACTAAATTAAACTCCCTTAATTTATTTTAGTAACTCCTTTATAACAAGGTTATTTGTCACACATTAACTTGATTAAATTAATCTTAATAACAATTTATTAAATCCCTTCATCATATAAATCAATACCACCAAAATAATAATTTTTTATATAATTATAACTTTATTTAATCAACTAACACATCCTTTTTAATTACAATTCCAATAAAAAGAATAGTACTTCAATTAATCAAAACTCTCTAACTTAATAATTAAATTAAATTAATAAATAATAATTAATTTCCTTAATTATTTACTTAACAAATAATTAACCACATCAAATCAAATTTGAACAATTATTTATTCAACAATAAACACATCCATTAAATACATAAATAATTCAATAAATATTTAATATAATAATTAAAATTCTGGAATGTTACACATTCTCCTTCCTTACCTTCAATTGGTGATATCCACTTCTTAAATCTATTTTCGAGAAATATCTAGCACCCTTCAATTGATCAAACAAGTCATCTATTCTTGGCAACATATATTTTTTCCTAATAGTGACCTTATTCAATTCCCTATAATCAATGCAAAGATGCATTGACCCATCCTTCTTCTTCACGAATAACACTGGTGCTCCCCACGGTGACACACTCGGCTTAATGTACTTTTTGTCTAACAGTTCTTGCAGTTGTACAATTAGTTCCTTCATTTCCACTGGAACCATTCTGTACGGGGCCTTAGATATCGGAGCGGTTCCTGGCACTAAGTAGATCACGAACTCGATTTCTCCGTCAGGTGGAAATCCTTGCAAATACTCCAGAAACACGTCCACGAACTCCCTAACTGCTGGTATTTTCTCACATTTCATACCCTTCTCCTTTTGAGTATCGACTATGTAAGCTAAATACCCTACACAACCCTGACTCAATAAATTTTTGGCATGCATCATCGTTAGCCATTTCATTTGTTTAGGCGATTTGCTACCATGAAAAACTATCTTTAACGGAGTCATAAGGTTTACACATTTCTTTTGGTAATCAATTATTGCTCCATAATTGAATAACCAATCCATTCCCAAAATAACATCGAACTCTCCGAGTTTTATCGGGATTAAATCTATTTTCATAACATTCCCCTTAACGTTCACCCTACAGTTCTTGTATACGAACCTAAAAGGAATCACTTCCCTATTCACAATTTCTATGTTTAAAGGGAATTTCAACTCTTTACAAGGTATTTCTAACTTCTTAACAAATTCATGAGATATAAACGAGCAAGTAGCACCCGAATCAAATAATACATATGCATTTATATCATTGATTGGGATAATACCTGACACGACATCTTTTGATATATCATTTATATCATATGTTGAAGGTTCTGGCTGTGGGCTTATTTGTTGTTGTTGCTGGTCCAACAATAGCCAGCGCACCTCCACTAGCATTTCCCTTGCTCCCATTTGTCTCACTAGATCGCTTTTTAGGGCATTCACGAGCAAAGTGATCCTTAGATCCGCACGTGAAGCACACATTCTTCTTAGCCTGAGTGCAATTTGGGGCGATGTGACCCTCCTGGCCATAATTAAAGCACACACCCTTGTGAAACTTTCCACATGTAGTGCATGCTTCGAACTTCTTATTTTGCTGGTTTTTATGCTAATTTCCAGCACCCCCATTCCCATTCCACTTCCTCTTCAGGTTGTTGTGGCCATTTCCACCGTTATAACCACCACCATTCTTAGTTTCACCTTCACTTTTCTTCTTCCTTTGCTCCGGGTTATGTTTTGTTACTACCTCGCCTCCACTTTCAGCAAGAATTGCTTTCTCCATCACTGCTGCAAACCTCTTGAATTGGAACAGGGAAACCCTACTGTACAATAAGGGTTTTAGTCCCTGCTCAAACCTCCTTGCCTTGCGCTCGTCTGTGTTGACTTGGTATGGCACAAATCTCTCCAATTCGTTGAATCTTGCGGCATACTCAGACACCGAAATCGCTCCCTGCTTCAATTCCAAAAATTTTACTTCCAGCTGACTCTTCGAACTTTCTGGAAAATAGGTCTCAAAGAATATTTCATTGAACCTTTCCCAAGACATAATCCCTTGACCTCCTCGGGTTTTATTGGCTGCCGCGCCAATAATTACGCCTACCGCTTTCAACATAAATGTTGCAAAAAGCAATTTTAAGTTATCCTCTACCCTTGTAACATCAAAACCTTCTCGATTTCCATGATCCAGTCGTGCTTTTAGCTTTGGATTCATGGACCCACGGAATTCTGGTGGTCCAACCGCCTTGAAATCCTTAAACGTAGTACCTTGGTTCTGAGGTTGATTTTGGAAAGCACCAGTCAGTAACGTCACTAGTTGTTGAACCGAGTTTCCTTCCACATTATTGTTATTGTTTTCCTCAGTGGTTCTCTGTCGTGGTGGTTGACTTCAAGGAGGCATTTTCTGTTAAAATACATCCATTAGCTTTTATTCAACCTTTCAAGTATTATATGCTTAAGTTTCAAATCATAATAGTTTATCACATAACACTTAACACTTTGGATAAAACAATATCTTTTATTCATTCATCATCTTAAAAAAACATCAAAACAATAGCATCACTGCTATTTACATTACTTTCCTGAACTATAACAGTTGCAGGACAACGTCATCATCATCTATCCCATTAGTTATATCATAACCGGGATTTACATTTCATTTATTTTCTAATCACCTATCAATTACATTCCCTACAATGTCCTACTAAGACACTGCGTAGCCTTACGACGCTCTTCTTCCATAATTCGGAACATTATTCGGTGTTCCAATATGTATGATGGTAGCGTCTCGAATTGAATTGGATAACCCATGACCCGATCTTGAGCTCGATTGATCACGTTGTTGAATACATTGTTCATCTCTTGAATCTTCCTCCTCTTTGCTTGTGCGTCCCTCTCTACTATTCCGGCTCGTTGATAAGCTTCACTGTATGCGTCTTTAGCTCTTGCCCTTTTTGTAGATTCTTCTTTCAACTTGTCCTTCAACTCTGCAATCTTTGCTATCATTCGCTCGTTCTCTCCTTTAGTGTGGACCAACTTCTCTTCAATGTTGTTCAGTCGTTCTTCTCGATCCTGGATCTCATCGTCTTTCTGTGCCATCGAGGTCTGTTGTTCAGCTACTATCTCTTGTAACTCCTCGAAAGTATCTTGAAGTTCCACATTGTGGTCATACACCTCGTCGTACATACGGGAAACTATTGAATTAAGTGGAAGCTCTTCCTCCTCGTCCTCCTCATCCCCCGACTGTGGCAGCTCTACAGGATCCTCCTCGTCCGTCTCTATCTCATCATCCTCATCAGGTACCCTCTCCTGCTCAACTATTGTGACCGACGAAACTGTTTCCCATGGCAGTAGTTGTTCCCAAATCACCTGAATATCTCGAGACTCCTCCTCTCTAGCCTGACTGGATCCTCCTATAATAGTCATCATACCAACCAAAGTTTAAGTTTTAATTACTAATCATTACTACTCGACACTCACGAGCACATAAGTTGTAATCACATAAGCACATAAGTACTTTATTACTTATTCCTTAAACTCGATAAGAGTTTATCATCACTATCGTTTCAAAGGTTACTTCCTAAGGCTTTTCCCCACCTAAGGTTCAAAACTTGGCTTTGATACCAACCTTTGACACCCCCAAATCTAGGTACTTCATTCCCACAAGATTTAGTGCTCACTATCCATACATTAATATTATCTACCCAAATAAATAATATTTAAATCATAAATCCTTCCCTTAAATATGGTTACATTAATAAATTCAATAATAATCCTAGGTTCTCAAACCTTTAAACATCATTCAAGTGCAGAAATAAAATTTATTACATCACATCATTATTAAAAAGTCTAAGATCATCATAATAAATAAAAGTACAAAATCAGCATCACCTGTACAATTTTCCCTTTCCTTTGCTAGTTGAAGGTTCATCTATCCTCTCCACTTTAGCTGCAATGAGTTTATAAATATGCAAGAGTGAGCAAAACAATTACTCACCGGATATAACAATGAATCAACATGAGTATAATAATAATAACAGCCAACAATAGGCTCATCAAGACTGAATAGTACACTAACAATGATAATCAGGAACTGGAATCCAAAATATGGATTATACATAACTGAGGGTCATAAGCCCATGAACTATGTCCACAGTTGTGAGTAATCTTTCAACTCCAACTTTAACAGTCATAAGACTATAAGGACACCTCGTACTTAGGGGGATCAACCCTTCATACAATGTAATGTGCACAAACATTTTAACGCTACACGTAAGTTATCCCCTAATAATAATAGGGTTGTTCATCTCAGTATTTAGAATATAAGTCCGCACCAAAGAAAGTTTGGTTTGGATAAGCTTCCAAGGGTAATTTAAAGTTTAATGAACATCAACTAGGGGACTAGTTAAATCAATAGTGTTTGATAATCACAACAGATGTTTAATAACAACATATCATAGAACAATTGAGAATCATAAATGAACTGATTATACATATTAAACTCATGCTTGAAATAACTATAGAGCATAACTATTCAACAAAATGAATAAAATGATAAACCTTTGCTTGAACAATAAATAAGCTAAGGTTAGAGTCTTATAACATTAGAAATGAAATTACTGAACATACATTAATTGATAGCAAGCTGGAAACTAAAACTTTCCTAACATGGTATTAACTCATGCAAAGAATTAAAACATTTCAATAATAGAAACGAGAGTTCAAAAACTACGTTCGTTATACAATAATAGAACTTAAGAAACTTGCATAACTATAAACAAGTTAGAATGAATCAACCAAATAAGAATTTCAATAACATTAGAGTTAAAGTTTGCTCGAATGAACCTTAGGAATAATTGACTTATTCAATAACAGTTAAGATAATAAGCTTGCTCAATCAAAAGAATAAAGTTGCACAATATAGTAAAAGGACTAACTCAATGAAAGTGTAGAGTTAGAAAAACTTTCTTAATATAAAAAGATAGGGTTTAGAAACTTGTTAAATGTAAATATAGAGTTAGAAAACTTGCCTCGAGCGTAAGCTATAATATTAAACTCACGTTCACCTACACATTGGTTTAAAACCACATTATCTATTAGATATGCTAATATACCATACATGTACATTTCTAGTTAAACTTATCATCTTAGCACAAGTCTTATGCTACCATTTATATTTCAAAAATTCCAAGTGTTTACTTCGCAACATTTGCCTAACATTCATTTTGTATACCAAATTATCGCATAATGCGTTCTCGATTTGCTAACCATTTTTACAATTTTGAATTCATAATCCACATCACAAGACTCTATTTAACCTTGTTGTTACATGATTCTCACGTTACCATGACCTTAGGCTAAGCTACAAAGAACGACCAAAGTCTGCAGAACAAATAGACTTTAGTGTCTAAAAATGGGCACTAGCGCGGCCGCACCAGTTTTATACTGGGATGCGGTGCGCTTAAGTCTTAAGAATTCTGTGACATTGCGCGACTTATAGAACTCGGTTTTTCTGAGCGAGCTTGACACTTTTCTTAAGCCAACTAACACGAATTTCCCCCATCAAACAGTGATAATAACATGTAAAATAAATTTACAACTATCATAGACATGATTGCTAACCTATTCAACCACTTAGCACAATTTAACAGTAACTAAAACTATTTTAATTTCTCAATTTTCATGTTTTTCATATAAAACTCCATTTTTTATATTCATCCCAAAAATTATCACTATAAATTCATTACATGATCAAATCATCTCATTCAAATTACATTATGTTCGTATCTCAATGAACTAACATCTACAAGATTCAATTTATACTTTCACATACAAATTGACCATTATAATTGATACTTACATAGTTACATATGAAAACATATACATACTGACAAAATTTCTACTGATATCCAAAATTAGCATGCGATTATTGTTTAAACATAATATCTAATCATCATAGACACATGCAATCATCATAACTATTTCAAGAACATCAATTCTAAACACATAAAATTCATAGAGTATGGAAATTATTGTCGTAATATTCATATATACGCTTATAATATCAAAGTTGTAAAATATACCTTCAATTACAAATACAATCGTTGCTAATCACTTGAATTTGTTGTGAAAACTCGTAACTCTCTCTCAATTTTCTCTGTTAACTTCTAACAAGCTCTATGAACTCTCTCAAAACCCAGCAACTAGTATGTGTAAAACTAAAACAAATAAATTGCCAACATGCGTAATATCAAAACACAAAACTGATATGGCCTTAATAGCCATCATCAATTATCAAATAACTTATACATTATATTTATTATTCTAATTTATTTTCTTTATTTTTTTATATTATTAAATTTAAATTTCAAAAATCAGAAATATCAAAAGCCATAAGGCTTGTTTGGCAAACCATTTAAATTTTTAAAGAATTAAAATACTTAAGCCTTGTTTGGCAAAAACTAATTTAAATCCTTTTTAATTTATTTTAATAAACAATTTAATTTATAATTATAATCACATATTATTTATTTAAATTTCCATATCCAACACTAACCCATTACATTAATCACACACTATATTTTAATTAAATATACCATTTAACAAATATCGCAAAATTATAACTTTTATTATAAGTTTATTTAATAATTTAATATATCATTTGAAATTATTAAATCAAAACAATAGTATAACATCTCATGTTATTTTACAGCTCTCTAAATTATAACTTAATTTAATTTAGAAAAATTCTCGAAACAATTTAGATTCATCAACCATCACATCAATAAAATATTTACCACCTCGAATAATATTTATATAACTCAATAAATATTTGAATTACAATTTGAAATTTTGGATAGTTACAGTTTGTCAATTTTGTAGTGTTTTGGTTTGAATTGGGCAACTGCTATGTAACAAAGCTGCTGCTGCAGTTTACATTTGCCAAGAAGCCCAGCTTGCTATTGTACAGTAAAACGGCAATGGCAATTTACCATTCGTTTTCTAAAGTAGTTGCAGTAGCAGTTGGTAAGTCTGAAACTGGGGCAGTAAGCAATTGTGTAGGTATCTGAGCTTTAAGCGATGAGGTTTGCTTGTTTGTAGGTCATGAGTAATGGACTTATATTGGCTAAGCATGCATGTTAATGATGTTAAGACATAATATAAACTATAATAACATATTGTAATACGTTGTAATATGAAGTGTAAGATTTTTAGTAATTATTTAAATAAGTTAGGAAATGAAACCAAATGAGATGTTTTCAAAAGTTGTAGATGAACGATAAGGTTTATGTTGATTAATGTGTGATTTTAGAGGCGTTAAGGATGTTAACAACCATGGTTAGGTGCTAAGTTAGGGTTATGACCTAAATGATGGTTTAAACCCCTAAAGCTAATATTCATACAACTAATTGTTGTTGTGATTTCAATGATATATGTAGGGTAATTGGAGAATATTTTACACTTGTGTAGCTTACATACAAGGTAAGTTTACAAACCTTAACTCTTTGCATTGAGCAAGCTTTCTAACTTCAATCTTTTGTTAATGAATGCAAGTTCCTAAATTTTATTGAGCAAGACTATTGATTCTATCCTTATGGACGATTGAATAAGCTCTCGTAACCTAATTCGTTACCTCAAGCGAGTTTTACTTTTCCAAACCTTGATATTATTATTCAAAGCATATATTGTTCTAATACATCAACTCAAATGAGATTTTTCTAACTCTTTTGGATATAGCACTTTGCATGTATATCATGTTTATTCAATTATATATTGTTGATATCCGATCTTTGACGTTGATAGCCTTGTTCAGTTATACATTCTTATATTAAACCTTCAAGTAGTAAGCAAACTCTTATGATTAAATTAATCTATAATTGAATAGTGTTCTAAAATTCTAGAAACACTGATAAGCTAATTCCAAACTAAACTTTCTTTAGTGCGGAAATTCTAAATTCAACCCGAGGTAGAACAACCCTAACATAGGGGATTTTATGCGTGTAACGTTTAGATGTTTGTGCACAATACATGGTACAAAGGTCTGATCCCCCTAAGCACGTTAAGAAGGGTCCGTATAGTCTAAATGACTATTAAGGTTGGGTAATAATACCTAAGTACCTGTTAGGTTTGTAATATTCATGTGCGCAATCAAATTGCATAAATTAGCGGAAGCGTGTAAAATCAGAATTTAAAAAAAAAATTACAAACCATATACCCGGATCACCCTTTATGCACAATTATTAATTAAACGAAGAATAAGAAATTATGAAATCATACCCTTGTAGAAACGAGCTTCCTCAGGTACGAGTTCACCTCCTACTTCTCCGCGATCTCCTTGAATCCACCGGGTTTGGTTCCTTCCTTTGATCAACGTTAGCCACCCAAGCGTTTGGCCTCTAGAGGTGATCCACCAAGGAAAAATAAAGAATTCAAGAAGATGGTGTATTTGGCTCAAACCCTAATTTTCTATCTCTATAGAAAAGGATACTCTCCAACAAATTAGAATTATGTCGTTGTAAAAAGTGTCAACAACCCCCACCCATAATAAGACTCCTCTTATTAATAGATGTGGGCAACCCACCTTAACAATTAAGGAATTGGGTTTTATTTAATTAATTAAATTCTTTTAATTAATTAAGCTCCCTAATCTTATTAGGGATAATTAATTAAACTCCTTTAACTAATTTTTCTTCCTAATCCAATTAGGAATAAATGAGAGTACTTATATTAAATTAATTCCTAAACTCTTTTAGAAATTAAAATAATAATAATTGTAATAATATTAATAAGACTCCTCTTATTAATTTATATTTAATATTTCTAAAATATTAAATAATAAATATTAAGTTATTTAATTTATTCTATCACCATAGATTAAATTAAATATACATAATATATTATTACGATTATGCCATTAACTTCTTAAATAATTATTCTTCCTTTTATGGTGTGACCCTTTAGGTTCTCCATATTAAACCAGGTTGTGAATAAATCAATTAGAACAATTCTAATCTTATTTAAATAAATAAATTAAACAATTAATTTATTTAAATAAATAATATTTATTCTCTGATAGG
Organism: Panax quinquefolius; assembly: GCA_020205615.1. Taxonomy (NCBI): domain Eukaryota; kingdom Viridiplantae; phylum Streptophyta; class Magnoliopsida; order Apiales; family Araliaceae; genus Panax; species Panax quinquefolius. Next base: position 43,676,605 of record CM035153.1, on the reverse strand, counting down.
GATAAGCCTCCCCAGCGATCAGCGACTTTCCGGATAATATAGATTTCAACATTAATCATTAAAGAACCTTTGAGTAAATAGTTACCGTACAATTCAATCCTTCCACCATACAATGTCCCAATTAAATATAAGACATGGAATTCTTGTCAAGTCTTATTTTATTTAATTATATGTATTTCGATCCTTAAATGCACAACTCAAATAATGCAAATTAGAAACTCCTTTCTAATTTCATTACGCGCCGCCAAGGACTCTTTGGGTTGTCATTTATCGAATCACATAGGACATTTCTCTTCTTTTATTAGAAGTGGTAGATTCTTTATTGATCATACATTATCTCCATGTATAACTTATTATACCCAAGCATACCCTTTGATATACCCTAAGGGTCTTAAGGAATAAGTCAAAGTATAACTCATCATACATAAGATACTATGATGATCTCAAGTCCAAGGATTACTTGTACTACTATCACTACAGAATTCTATTGACGGTGCAAATAAAACTCCATTAGGTATTCCTTAGCGAGCCACGTTCGGTGAACTTATTCTCTAATAAGCACCTACATACTTGCTTTAGTGTCTCCACACAAATGATCGTGAGATCAATCATCCTCATCCAATGAGCAAGCATCGTATGTACCAATCTATCCGGATTCACTAATCCCCAATTTAGTAATCCAATGATTGGGAACTATTTTAGTTTTAAGCTTTTAAGAATTTAGATCTCATTAGAATGATCATCATCATTATTCTAAAAGCATTGCTTAAAACTATGGGTTTATCACATATTATAAAACACATCATCATGTAGATAATTAAAAGCCTTTAATAAATTAATACTTTTATTAATAAATGAATAAGATTGTTACAAAGTATATGCTTTATCATCAAACATGATTGGCTTGTGTGCATACTACTTTCAATCTCCCACTTGCACTAAAGCCAATCGTCATGGTATCTTATACTCTTCTTCTCTAAGTGGCGATTATCCTCTTTGTTGGATAAGCTTTAGTTAATGGATATGTAATGTTGTTCTTGAGAGTCCACTATCTCTATAGTGATTTCCCATCTTTTAATGATTCTAATAATCAAATGAAAGTGCCACAACACATGTTTAGATCCAAGATGAGACTTAGGAACTATTCCTAGTTACGTAATGAACTTTTAATCCAAATAATCAACTTGCGACTTCATTTATAGCTATATACTTTGTCTTTATCACTAAACCAAAGAACTCTTTCTTTGTTTGGAACCTTTCAATTCTTTCTGCACCACCGATTCAAGGTAACACTTTACCTTAAAAAGTGGATTTTTCTTCTTGAGTGCATTCGAAAAACTTGAGTCTGCATTAAGCCCTCTAGTTTTAATTAAGACCCACCATGAATATGATCACATCCTTAGTCTTGGGTTAAGCACTTTAAGATGTTTTTCACTGACTCATAGTGAACTTCTCCATAATATGACTGATCAACATAAGGTCTCGTACATTTCATTGCATACATGATTGTCACTCATGCGACCTCTCTTTTTAGGAGTCTGTGGGGACTATTAAGAGAGATACACTCCATAGCTCATCGCCATGAGACATCTCTTGGAGTTTGCCATGCTAAACGACTTTAGCAACAAATGAATATACGTTCCTTGGGTTAAGTCGAGCATCCTCTTAAATCTATCTATATAGATTTTATCCCCAATTAAGATACTCTTCCAAATCATTCATGGAGGAATGTTTAGACAACTTTATCTTTACTGATTGTAGCATTGGTATGTCATTCCTTATCCGTAGTATATCAACATATAGTACTAGTAATGTCACGATGCTCCCACTGACCCTTTTTGTACACACTAGGTTCATTCTTATTTTTGATAAAATCAAACTCTTTTTATTTCCTCATCAAAACGAATGTTCCATGTTTGAGAAACTTGCTTCAATCCATTTCTCTGAGTGTCACAACACTTACCTCATCGTATGTAATGGATCATCATCTTCTATGATGTGTACCTCATCATCATCATCTATGATGAATCCATACCTCTCGGTATCTTCTGCTATTCGATTCTGATTTCGGTATGTGGTATAATATAATAGGTCATCTCTGTGTTCCTCTAATTTGACTTATAGTATTTTGTGGTTCTTGAACTCTTCAAGATCTATTATCCTCCCACTAGCCCTTCAATGATAAACACCTTTATCTTAGAAGGCGCGTGTTTGCAACAAACACCTTTTGCTAAGTAGGATTATAGAACACATACCCTAAACTTACTTTAGGATGTCCCACAAATCGATACATGTTAAATCTTGTCCCAAGCTTATCCTTCCAAACATTTCCACATAAGTTGGACAACCCCTTAACTTAACATACTTTAGATTAGGAATCCTCCTTGTCCATAACTTTTATGGAGTCTTAAATGGATTTTGAGGTTACCATTTTCGTAGATATGCAAATGCCATTTCTAGGACATTATCCCGAAGGATCTTTGGAATGTCGGTAAAATCATTATGGACCGCACTCATGTCCAACAAGGTACGATTTTTCATTCAGATACATCAATCAATTATGCGATCGGGGCGTGTCATTATGAGAAAACCATTTGAGATGATCTAAAAACTTATTGCACAAGTATTTATTCCTTGATCTAATCAAAGAATCTTAATACATTGCCAATTTGTTTCACTTACGAATTCTTTGAACCTTTCAAATAATTCAAACTTGTATTTTAGCAAATACACACATTCAACTCTTTGAATGATCATCTCCTTTTCTTATACTAATTTGTTCAATATGTAAAATTATTTTCATGTAAGTCAGTATACAAAATTTATTAAGTAATATTCCGGTTTTATACACAACATTATTATTATAAATAGAACAACAATTGTTCTTAATTATAATACCAAAGATTTCATTGTCCAATAATAAAATGGAAATAATATTTTAACAAGAGGCTGGAATAAAATAACAACTTATTGACTTAATAGATTTGCCGTAGGCATTGCTAAACTATAAGTTTCTATAGCTAATGCAAAGAACCTTTGCTTCATTTCCCACATAGGATTACTTATATTTGTTTAGTTTTCTACTTACCTTGGTCCTTCATAAATCTATATTTATGATAACCAAAGTCGGTATCCAATACCCAAGTAGAACCTTGACTTAAAGAAAAATTTATTTAAATCATGAACAAAATTGTATTTATGAAGAAACTTCACTAAGCTTCTTTGGTTAGCCTCTGCAAGATGCTTCTCGCAGTTTCTTTCTAGTGTCCAGGCTTATTGCAGTGGAAGCAAACTCCTTTGCTATCCGTATCAGTTTTGATCTTATTATCCTTTGTTTACGCCTTTCTGTTTACCTTCTTTGAATCGTTCTTCTTTTCAGAAGATCCTTTGGCCATTCTAGATCGGAAGAGCTCCTTAGATATCTGATATCTATTAGTCCTACTTTCCTCACCATCAACTACTTGATGTGCAGGAATATAGTAGGAGCATCCATAGTTTCATGTCTTGTATTTGAAGCTCGTTACTCATGGATGTGAGCGTGATGCATTGAGCCAACTGTGCATCATTTTGCCACTTTCTAAAAGTAGCAATCTCTTCCTCAGAGGCATTGTCTGCAACCATTGCAGGGATAGACGTATTAAGGACATAAGATAGCTTTTCAGCCATGAGAACTATTCTCATATTCCTTAACCAATCCGTTTAATTCGGTCCGATTAAATTTAGCATCTAATATGCTTTGCGGTGATAGTAATTTTAGACATTGTAAAATTCTGTAAATGAATTTGTAATTAACAACATTTTAACATACATTCTTTAATTAATTACCAAAATAATTTAGGACTTGTTTTAAATTGGTATCTCCCACTATTTTCTTCAAACTATATTACCCTCACTAATATAGTTCGGCAAAATCTAATTAAAGATTTGCTAGTGAGAATAAGGATCCCATTTCAAATGTATATAGCCTTGTGGTGACACAACAAACTATATATAAATAAATAGGTAGACAACTTTTGTCAAGTACATCAACTATGCAACTCCTTTTCTTTTTCCTCTTAGATTATTTTGATCAAGTGGTGGCACATCCGAATCAAAATTATCCAAGTTAAGTCCGACCTAGCACTCCATATATTCAAAAAAGAAAAATATCATCCTTGTGGTGACACAACAAAACAATATTGTTCAATTTTCTTTATAAGCATCAAATGTGATAAATTAACATCTTAAATACTTAATACTTGCCTTGTGGTGACACAACAAACTCATATTAAATATTTAATACTCTATTAATTTTATCATGCTAGAAAGCGACGTTCGATATTCCAAATATCTTTGAACGCTTAGGACTTAATATAAAAAATTGAGGGGTTTGTTATTAATTTGTCTCATCTTGTTTAGCAGCACGTACACATATATATAAAATACGCGTCATATTAATGAACATGCGAAGCATGTTTGCATAATATATAATATATATATAGTATAAGCATATGCATATAGAATACTATATTCTACCCGAATTGATTATGGACTTTTATTCTAGTTTGGTTCACTAGAGCCACCAAGTGAACCAAAAGGTCAAACCCTAGGGTGCAAGAAATAATATTTAAATATAACTATTACATTTAAAACCGGGCTCTATTACAAAGCGGGTCTTCAAGCGCTTCTTGTCCCTTGATCTCTAATTCTTCAAAATTAATTCTAAATATTCCTATTACAAAACTATTTTAAAATAAATAGAAACCTTGATCGTGATCGAGGGAAGTACATAGGAGGAAGATAGAATTTACATTAGGAAAAATTAGAGAAGGCAGTCTACGCAGACCCCATTTAATAAAACCCATACATTCATGCATCCAACTAAAATAAAATTCAATTGCATTGGTCAATAGTCCATAATCAATCCCATTTATTATCATACACATCACCATATGCATCAATAAATAATATTCATCTTATGAACAATAAACATTTAATATATATATTGATATCATTTAATGAGCAAATTTACTTAGTATAAAATCTAATTTTGAATCAAAATAAACTCCTTTATTTTAATCCAAATTTAAATCAAAATAAAACTATTTTATTTTAATTTATCCAATTTTGAATAAAACAAACTATTTTATTTTAATCAAAATCTTTAATCAAAATAAACTCCTTTATTTTAATTAATTATGGAATCCAATTCCATGTAAAAAAAATATTAAAGGAAACACGGATTATCTTTCCTATTCACAAATAAACTCCTTTATTTTGAATAATATGAAATCTTATTTCATATTTAAATAAAGTCCTTTATTTAAGGAAGCATGGATTCTCTTTCCTATTCACAAATAAACTCTTTTATTTTGAATAATATGAAATCTTATTTCATATCTAAACAAACTCCTTTATTTAAGGAAAGATGGATTTACTTCCTATTCACAAATAAACTCCTTTATTTTAGGAAAAATAAAATCCAATTTCAACTCCAATTAGTTATTATGGAATCCAATTCCAACTCTAATTAGTTAGCATGAAATTCTAATTTTAAAATTAAAATAAATCTTTTATTTTAAGATTAAAATAAACTTTTATTTTAAAATTAAAATTATTAAGAATATATATATATATATATATATATATATATATAAGAATATATATATATATATATATATATATATATATATATATATATATATATATAATAAAAGATACCAAAACCGTGCACTATGCTACTCCTTTTTTTTTTTTTAAATGGTCATGATTACTTTAATCATTACATGCTAATGATTACTATAATCATTACAAGTTAATGATTATTGTAATCATTAAGGTTTTTTTTTTTTTTTTTTTTTTTTTATATAACATGGTCATGATTACTTTAATCATTACATGCTAATGATTACTATAATCATTACAAGCTAATGATTATTGTAATCATTAAGGTTTATATCATATATAAATTTTTATAAGGAGCTTTGCTGGAAAAAAAAAAAACAAGCCATGACCTTTATATCCGTGAATCAGCATTCAAAAAAAAAAAATTGACAAGATTGACCGGATTTTTTTTTTTTTATTATTATTTTCCGTAAAATTCTTTGAATCACATCCTTGCCAGCAAATCACGAGCAAACAAAAAAAAAAAATTAAAATATCAGTTCGTGATTTTCACAGGTTTTCGGAATTTTATTTCGGCTATCCTTTTTTTTTTTTAAATAATTTTATACAATAAAATTATGCCCAATTAAATTGTTCTAAACACATATCAATATAATATCAAATTAAAACAATTAATAATTCGCATAAAGGTTTGGCTCTGATGCCACTGTTAGGTTTGTAATATTCATGTGCGCAATCAAATTGCATAAATTAGCGGAAGCATGTAAAATCAGAGTTTAAAAAAAAAATTACAAACCATATACCCGGATCACCCTTTATGCACAATTATTAATTAAACGAAGAATAAGAAATTATGAAATCATACCCTTGTAGAAACGAGCTTCCTCGGGTACGAGTTCACCTCCTACTTCTCCTCGATCTCCTTGAATCCACCGGGTTTGGTTCCTTCCTTTGATCAACGTTAGCCACCCAAGCGTTTGGCCTCTAGAGGTGATCCACCAAGGAAAAATAAAGAATTCAAGAAGATGGTGTATTTGGCTCAAACCCTAATTTTCTATCTCTATAGAAAAGGGTACTCTCCAACAAATTGGAATTATGTCGTTGTAAAAAGTCAACAACCCCCACCCATAATAAGACTCCTCTTATTAATAGATGTGGGCAACCCACCTTAACAATTAAGGAATTGGTTTTATTTAATTAATTAAATTCTTTTAATTAATTAAGCTCCCTAATCTTATTAGGGATAATTAATTAAACTCCTTTAACTAATTTTCCTTCCTAATCCAATTAGAAATAAATGAGAGTACTTATATTAAATTAATTCCTAAACTCTTTTAGAAATTAAAATAATAATAATTGTAATAATATTAATAAGACTCCTCTTATTAATTTATATTTAATATTTTAAAATATTAAATAATAAATATTAAGCTATTTAATTTATTATATCACCATAGATTAAATTAAATATACATAATATATTATTACGATTATGCCATTAACTTCTTAAATAATTATTCTTCCTTTTTTATGGTGTGACCCTTTAGTTTCTCCATATTAAACCTAGGTTGTGAATAAATCAATTAGAACAATTCTAATCTTATTTAAATAAATAAATTAAACAATTAATTTATTTAAATAAATAATATTTATTCTACAATAGGGATAAGCCTCCCAAATGATCAGCGACTTTCCGGATAATATAGATTTCAACATTAATCATTAAAGAACCTTTGAGTAAATAGTTACTGCGACAATTCAATCCTTCCACCATACAATGTCCCAATTAAATATAAGACATGGAATTCTTGTCAAGTCTTATTTTATTTAATTATATGTATTTCGATCCTTAAATGCACAACTCCAAATAATGCAAATTAGAAACTCCTTTCTAATTTCATTACGCCTTTGGCCAAGGACTCTTTGGGTTGTCATTTATCGAATCACATAGGACATTTCTCTTCTTTTATTAGAAGTGGTAGATTCTTTATTGATCATACATTATCTCCATGTATAACTTATTATAACCAAGCATACCCTTTGATATACCCTAAGGGTCTTAAGGAATAAGTCAAAGTATAACTCATCATACATAGATACTATGATGATCTCAAGTCCAAGGATTACTTATACTACTATCACTACAGGAATTCCTATTGACAGGCAAATAAAACTCCATTAGGTATTCCTTAGCGAGCCAACGTCAAATGAACTTATTCTCTAATAAGCACCTACATACTTGCTTTAGTGTCTCCACACAAATGATCATGAGATCAATCATCCTCATCCAATGAGCAAGCATCGTATGTACCAATCTATCCGGATTCACTAATCCCCAATTTAGTAATCCAATGATTGGGAACTATTTTAGTTTTAAGCTTTCTAAGAATTTAGATCTCATTAGAATGATCATCATCATTATTCTAAAAGCATTGCTTAAAACTATGGGTTTATCACATATTATAAAACAGCATCATGTAGATAATTAAAAGCCTTTAATAAATTAATACTTTTTATTAATAAATGAATAAGATTGTTACAAAGTATATGCTTTATCATCAAACATGATTGGCTTGTGTGCATACTACTTTCAGTATCGGGGATATAGTTCATGGTCTTAAGACCCTTAAATATTAAAGTTCTAACTTGTTTTCTATTTTTGATTATTAGAACAAGTTCATTATTGTTCAGCATTCGTTGTTCATTCTCATGTTGTTATCATTACTACTTTTTATATTAGTGAGCATTTGTTTGCTCACTCTTGAAATTAACACTACAGCTAAAGTTGAAAGAGTTGATGAGCCATTTACTAGCAAAGGAAAGAGCAAGATGTCCAAGTGTTGAAGATTTATGAGAATTTATTTAAATGAATTATATTATAAGACTTGTTTTATTTTATGATGTATTTCGCAAACTTATCTAATAATTTAAGGTTAGATTACCTGGGATTGTTTTTGAGATGATGTAACCCTTTAATGGGAAAGATTACTATTTAAGTTATTTAAATTATGTCTATATCCTTTGTTATGGGTAGTTAGATGTAATGGTTTTGGATAGTGAACACCAAATATTGGGAAATGGAGTACCCGGATTTGGGGGTGTCACAGCGCCAATAAGGAGAAATTCTTATCGGAAAGCCCCTTTTTCCTGAGAATGATCAAGTTTTTAATATTGCAAGTTATATTTTTGATGAATAATTGTTGTTTAAAAATATGTTTTGTGAAGCCAAGTGGGTTGAGATAAATAGAGGGGATTTTTTTGAAGTATTTGTTATAAATTTTACTTATTATATGGACTCCCCACCTACTGTGACAACCCGAGAATTTAGAAAATTTTTAAAATCATAATTAATTGATTTAAGGTTCAGTATTAGAACCTAAACAAAAAATAAGTGAATGGATTTGAGATTTCCGAGAAGGAATTTTGTGAATTTAAAATTTTTGTGGTGAATTATTCAAGATTAAGGATATAAGTGTATATGTTTGGTGTATACTGATATATATGTGATTATGTGCTAATAAAGAATGTTAGTATATAAGATTATACTAACCTAAGAGATAACTTTTATTATATCAAGTTATTAATTTTTTTAAACCTAATTGAGACATGTCTCATTGGGTTATGAGATTGAATGCATAAAGCAAACATTTTAAATTTCAACTTTGATGGAATGGAAACCCTAAGTAACTAATTAGGGTAAAATAAAATTAACGTTTTGGGTCATATTAGTTTACCTAGCCCAAACAATTAAATTGGAAGCCTAAAAGAATTAAAAGAATGACCCAAGCTTAGCCCACTTGAAGAGGAGTATTTTGCTCATTTGTTTAAGCTTAATTTGACATAATAAATAAATCAATAAGGGGAGATAAAGAGGGGAATAGCCTGCCCTTGAGGGGGCTTAATGGGGAGATAAATTTTATTTTAGTAGCTTGTCCCAATTTTTGGTTATAAACTACCAACTCCAAGCTATGTGTCACTTGGTAAATTAGCCCAACACTTTTATTCACATATGCATGTAATCCAAGGCTATCAAGTAATCTAATGGGTAGATACATTCTTTGGATTATTACACTAAACAAAAATCCAATTCTTCACTTCTCTCTCTCTCATTTTCTCTCACTTTCCAAGTTGCTAAGAAAAGAAAAACAAAATAATAGAGAGAGAAAGGGGACTACCGAAATCTGCAGCCATAGAGAGTCTATTTGGGGTCTTGGATCTTCATACAACTTAAACTCACAAGCTATTTTGAAGGATCAAGAAGGTTTGCAAGAAGAAAAATGTAAGAAATTGAAAATTTTCAATTTTTGTGCTCTCTTTTGTTAGATCTTTATGAACCAAGCAACTTTTATTTTGGATCTTTAAAAACTCATGATTTAAATGAGTATTGTTATTTTATATGTGTATCAAAGTATTTTTGAAATCAAAAGTTAGATCCAAAGTGAGAAAATCAAGTTTTGTACCAAAAGGTTTAAGAAAAAGCTTTCCTTTGTATGCTATATATATATATATATATATATATATATATATATATATATATATATATATATTTATGTTAGATTCTTTGGGTTCATGTGGTAAATGGTTTAAAACATGTTAGCATGCTAGATACATGAGTGAAGGGCAAAAACCCTTTGGAATCACTCAAATATGTTAAGAAATGAACAAGTTATGTATTAAATCCCAAACTATCCTAACTGTTGAACACAAGCTACTGATCAGTCACTTCCGTCCATTTTTCTGGGACCAAAATAGAACCAAAATGGATGATTGATATATGGAAACTATAGTTCGGGAAATTACAAATCCAACGATACCTATTGGACCTAAATCCAATTTATAGATTTCGTTTTATAAGCGTTTCCGTTAAGAACCCCAAATTTGGAAAATGAATCAACCGTTGACGAAAACCTTGCTGACCAGTCACTTTGGGCCTAATTTCCGAGACTTTGATAGATTGGAATTTGGTGTTTGATAACTGAAAACTGTAGTTCAAGAAGATACGGATCCAAAGAGTCTTATTGGGCCTCAATCAGAGTTGTGGATCTCGTAATACAAGCGTTTCAGTAAAAGACTTGAAAACAGTTTCGTATCTTTTAAGGAAAAACAGTCTGTTTTGGACAGTCAAGGGTAGGGGTAGTTTCATCATTTTTTTGACATTAAAAAATTCTGGAAAATTTTGGGAGGATAATATGATAAGTTTTCTAACATTTCCAAGTGGAATCACTAAAAAAGGAGTTGTAGATTTCCGTATGGACTATTTTTAACAAAGAACGAAAAAGTGAAAAATTGCAAAAAACTACTACCCAGAAATTTGTAGGGGCTATTTTGGCCACTTAATTTTTGAAATAAATTCCGACCTTTTGGGACATGAAAATATATGGTATAAAGTACCTCCTGTCCAACAATGAGCTCATTTTGACTTAAAATGACCAAGTTATGACCATTTCAATTTTTGCAATTTTTCGACGAAAACGACTATAACCGGAGTTCTATAACTCCGATGGCCAAGAAATTTAAACTGGAAGCTCACGTTAACATGTGTAAGATCCCACCAAGAGTTAGGAATTTCTGGAGTTAAACGTGAGGTAGCTAATTTCTTAAGAAATTAACTAGAAATTGATTTTGAAAAATACTTAAGGGAGTTGAAAAATTCCAGAAAAATACTTTTTGTGTTTGGTATACATGTGTTTATGATTCTCCAAAAGATTTAAAAATAATAAGTTGATTTCATATTTTCATGAATAGTATATTTCAGCTTCCTGAAATGAACATTTCCGGTTACTGAAATGAGGAACCAAAATGTCAGAAGAGATGTTAGTTTTGTTTTAGCTTGCTATTTCAGTTTACTGAAATGTTATCTAATTTACTAAGATTACATATAAAAAGGGATAACTTATAAGTACAAGTTATGATGTGATTAAAAGACTATCAAAGTATAACAATAACATTAAGACTTAAACGTAATGTCTAATACTTAATTATATGTTTAAATGTTAGACACTTTAATATAAGATGATAATATTATAAGTGAGTTATGTTATGACTAACCGAAAGATCAATTATAGGTCTTATGTGCTTTATAGACTGATAGGAATATGTGTTTAGGTTATTATAGGTTATATATAATAGTATTATATTATGATGATATTATTCTATTTTGTATATCGATATTATTTATATATTAGGTCTTCAGACAAAGCTTAATAAATCGCGTACCAGTAATCAATCGAACATGCAAGTTTCTTATACTTATTTATTGTGCAAGTTTTCCTTAACTCGATCTCGAGTTGTTTCATTCAAATATACTTATGGCTAATCATTGCTGATTGTCATGTCTAAGAATTATTAAATCGCACTCTGTGCATACTGCATATATTCATCAGGTATGAAAGACTGATCACCTTCATTACCATTCGGTCCAGATATATATATGTTCATGTTCAATGTTCGTTCAGCTATGAAAGTTTGTTCATGCTAACTCACAACTATATTGTTGAATTATAGCCAGCTTATTATTCAAATTCTTTCAATCATGATATATCCTTAAATAAACTTATACTTGCTGGGAAAACTTATGCTCACCCTTGCTATATCATGATAAACATTGCAGATTAAGGCGAATACGTCGGATACATGGAAAGGTTAAAGACAGTTCGAACATTAGTTTATGTGTGCAACTAAATTTGTAATAGTAATATATGATAATATCTTTGTATGTCATATAGGATAATGAATTGTGTATATGTTAAGGTTACTCGACCTTGGAAAATAGTGTGTAATATTTAATGTATCAACAATTTATGTTTATATCTTCCGCAGTAGTTATAGAATGATTGTACCAGATCCGTGGTGATTTGGGACCCGAATTTGGGGCTGTCAAACCTACCATTTTTCAAAATATTGTGTGTTATGAGTATGATAATATATATATATATATATATATATATATATATATATATATATATATATATATATATATATATATATATATACTATGTAGCCCCAAGGGGGGGAGAATTCTCTCGTGGGATGTGTATATAATAATAATAATAATAATAATAATAATAATAATAAGTTTTGTTTTTTTATAAAAAATAGAATATATTATATTTTATGCATAGTATTTGCATAGTGACTGCATAGTAAAATTAGAAAATTTCATTAAATCTGTGAATCGATTCCATCGTAAATGCTCATGATTTTTCCTTTACTGTGCATCCAAATAGTATCGTGCCATTCTCCTATAAATAGGATGCTTAGTTTAGTATTGAAAATCATACCAGAATCAGAAAATTCTTCTTCTATAATATTAAGCGTATTTCTTTATAGTTTAAGGAAGGTTTGAGCGTAGAAAACAGTATAAGTTTTCTTCAAGAATATCTCCGCCCTACCAGTCAGAAATACTCTCCTTTTAAGGTAAGGGATATTATTTTTGTTCAATATTCGTATGAAATAATATTTTCTTCCACACTCTTTAGTATGTAAGTAATATTATTTCGTTTCAAATTCCGAATTCTACACTCATTTTGTTAAAGTATTGCTTCTATACTCCTTCAAATTAGTATAATATCCTTCAAATTTGCGCTTCATCTAGTATCTTTTCATGAAAATATTATTCTGAGCATTCTTGATAATTTTTAATCTTTTCATGCCGGAGTACTATTCACGGGGTACTATTCCCAAAGTACTATTTATGGGGTACTATTCACCCGGGGTACTATTCATGACAAAAATTAACTTTTCAGTCCAAATTATTTTTGATACAATATTATTCTTGAATTTTACTCCACAAAGCAGTATCATGTTGACAATTTGGACAATTATTGAATTCTGGATAAATTGAATTACAAATCTTTAAAATTTATCATTGCTCTCATTTAATTAAATTCTTATATCATTGTCATCATCCTCATGCTTATATTGTGATGAATGTTATCTTTGGCCCGTAGTGCATAGATGGACTGTTAATTGGTATGATTATAACCAGGGATTATTCGGTATAATCATGACCTGTAATGTTACAAATGATGTGGTAAAAGTCCTCATTGGCCCATAGTGCATTGATGGACAGTTGTTGGCATGATCATGACCATTAGTGATAACACGATTATCATTGGCCCGTTGTGTATGGATAATTCATGGATGTAATACTAATGAATATCCTTGTCCCATAGCTCATGGATAATTCAGTGATGTGGATTATTTATTAAGCTGAGTCTAAGAGATAAAATTGATGATAAACTTTTAAATCATAGAAGATAGTAGATATCATGCTCTACTTGACTCTTCTAATGGATTGTTTCTTCCGCTGCAGTTAAACTTATTGTCTATTATATTCTATCAGTTTAACACTGTTGAAGGCTATCGATACTTTATTATGCATTATCTTAGTCATAATATTTTTTACCGGGCTAGTTGAGCTCACCTTTTTGCTTTCATTATTCCCTTCAGGAAATTAGAATGTATCCGGGACTAGTCGGAGAATGGAGTGACAGTCCGAGATGGTAGTTATAGTAGTCCTCACTATTCTGTGAAATAGTGTGATAATAAATATAATGAGGACTCCATTTAAGTTTGGATATTGTCTATGAGACAATATTCGTGTTAAAACTCTCAACTACGCTTTTGTCGTATTGTATAAATTAAGTTTGTATTTGAATTTTGTACCATGTATTTGGCAACTCAAGATGGGTGATGTATACATATTTTGGGGGCGTCACAGTTGGTATCAAATCTTAGGGATATGATCCCTGGCTAATATGTGAAACTAGAACTAAGAGGGGAGAGAAGGGTAAATCCTTTGCTGGTATGAACTACCTAAGCTTATTTGTTATTTAATTGGTCAGTCAAAATATATGGATAATATGTGGCATGTCAATTAAGCCTTGTTTTGAGGCAGTGTTTGAAAATGACATCTGAGAATGTTGAGATAAGCAATGGAGCATATGAGACCGTTGAGTCACCGATGATCAATAACCAGGATAATGTGCATCAAGAAGGTAATAATCCTCATGTACACAACAACACCGACCAAATGATGAATGATGGGATGTACAGAGGCTTTCTGCAATTCATGCAACATCAGGCGAGAGAAACTCCTATCCAAAATGCAGGTGGAAACACTGGCAACTCACGGATGGTCACCACTAAGTAGTTCAAGGAGCTGGGACCATCGATGTTTTTGGGAAAGCCAGAACCACTTAAGGCAGAGATGTGGATAAAGTAGATCACCAAGATATTTGATGTCTTGGGATGCTCTGAGGAGTAAAAGGTTCCCTTTGCCACCTTCATGTTTCGAGTAGAGGCATATTACTGGTGGGAATCTATAAAGCATACTCAACTTGCCGCACTGAAGATGTCTTGGAAGAAGTTCCGAGAACTGTTCAATGACAAGTACTTTCCTGAAAGTATTCGTCATATGAAGGAGGTGGAATTTATAAAGCTGGAACAAAATAATATGACCGTGTCGCAGTACGAGGCTAAGTTTGTCGAGTTGTCTCGGTTTGCGTCCCATTTGGTTGATAATGAGGAGAGAATGACGCGAATGTTTCTGCAAGGTTTGAAACCCGAAATACGTCAATACCTCATTTCTCATAAATTGTTTTTGTATTCAGATGTTGTAAATAGGGCTCAGTTATTGGAGCGCGAAATGAGTTAACCCAACCAAGAGAGAGCAGCCAGAAAATTGATAATACCAGTGGTAGCAATCATCAAAGTAGTGACAACAAACATGGAGGGAATAAACATGCTAGAATTGGTAACCACTTTGGTGGAAATCCTGGCAAAGATAATAGAAGTGGAAATTTCAAGATGAGGAGATTTAATAATGATGGAAAGATGTTAGCACTAGCACCCGTTGTTAAGGATGAAGAACGATCATCGATCGTATGCTATAAATGCGGAGGGGAGGGACACATCAGTCCAAACTGTACGCAGCAGTCCAAAGCGTGTTACAATTGTGATGCCCCCAAATCCAGGTGTCTTTCAACCCGACAGATGGTGCTACACGGTACTCATAACTGTACATTCATTCTATTGAAACAACATCAAAATGTGTGAATCAACGACATTCTTAATACATTAATAATATTACATCCCGTTCTCAGGTTCTAAAACCATTATATTCTTTGTTCATCATTATATAATATATACAACTTACTAGTTTATTACAAGGTAAACTAATTGTTCAGCTTCGTCTTGCCTCTATCCTGAATTCATATGGTTCAAACAAGAGTGAGCATAACGAGCTCACCAAGTACAACGATTTTCTTTTAAACAACATGCTTGAAACATAGGAATCGTAAATCTTCAATAACTGAATAATAGTTATGAAGTACTACCAATAATTCAAAATAGCATTTCTTTTCCTTCAAAACGTTTTACAATAACAATATTCAATAAACATCAATTCTGGCTCAAGACCATGAGTATTTTATAATTTCTTTGAAAAGGACAATCCGACACTAAGTCCGTAAGTCCCAAGATAGGTTACGAAAGCACTTTCGGGTGATCATTTATAGTACTCTATGTTGATCAACACTACATTCTTTAATGGTGTTTACATTTAAGTTTTGGCAACCTCGCGTGCCCATCGAATAATCGATGAAAAATACATTTGTTTATTCATAATCAAGCTTACCTTGAATCCATACCAAATAATTGGCGTAAGATAGCGTTAGAAATTCTATATTGATAGACTTGTAAATAAATCAATCAACTCTTCAAGATTAGTCTAGCCGAGATAAAACTAGCATCTACCCTTTAGTAAAACACTTCATGCATCTCATACCATGAATCACAGAAAACTTGGCTAACACGAAGGTTAGACAAGCATTTAAGAAAAACTTGCTTTCAGCGTCTACTAGAGTAAATTAACTCTTCCTTTCAGTCTTTACAATCTCTACAATACATAACCCCATAACATACCACATTAGGTCATGAATGAACATACATGGTTCCTAATGAATCTTACCCTTCATCTCAATCTAATCATATATTAGATTTGTTACTATTGGTTCCGGCTTGTAATTATGTTTTACATTATTCTTTTTAACTTCTTTCTCTTCTATGTCTTACGTGGATTTACTTCATTAATAGAACTCATTTCGAGTTAATCATCCTTCCTCACGGCTTACTAACATCCTTACATTATTAATTGAAACTCGATCGTTATTTGTTAAGTACACTTTATTACATACCGTTTACATTCACGTATTACTTAACAACTTTTAGTTGTAACTCTTAACATTATAGGCCTTATCTTTATTGAATACGGTTCACGTTCTTTATACTTTACGTTCGTCGTTTAACTACTCATTAAACAATATTAAATTCCTAAAGTCATCACTATAATAGTGACTTAGGAAAGGTCTTATCATGTTCATTAAGTAATTACATAATCCATACTAGTATTGCAAACCATTGGATTCATAATCAACTTGGTCAACAAATTCCTACAGCCGGCTTAACACATTACGTTGTTCTCATTACGTTCATCTTTAATTGATTATTAACCTTTAATCATCATACATTAAGTGTCTAATAATGCCTTAACAATGTTGTATTAACATCTTGGTTCATTACTAATGAGTTCTCTTTCATTTTACACTTGAAACCATTCTTCTCTAGCAAACTTCTTGGACTAGCGCCGCGGCGCCACCAATTACTCTGCATCTCGCACTGTGGTGCGAGTTAGCAGTATGCAGGGTTCTAGCCTTGCGCTGCGGTGCGGGCTTTTAGGCTTGGAGTCGCGCCGCGGCGCGGACTCTGTGCCTCAGACAGTTTGTGCAGTTTAAAATTTTAGCGAATTTCCCAAACGCATAACTTCTTCGTTTTAAGTCTGAATTGGTCTGTTCAAAAGCCTACGGTTCACAAATTTTATAATCTACGCGTTCATGAAATAATTTTATCTATTTAACTTCGTTTTCTAAAATTTCACCTATTAGTCTATTTTTAACGAAAACGATAAACGTTCGTGAACGTTCAACGCTCGTTTCTTCGTTCTAAGATAGAATTCGGTCATTTTTGAGTTCGCAACTCTATAATGCCAAATATGACTCGTCTCCATTGAAAACTATTGTTTCCAAGCTCAATATCAAAATTCAACTTCTATTCCAAGAATTTTACGAATTCGACGATTATCGTCCAAACTCGTGAATTCCGCCTTAACTTCATTTCTTATGATTTGTTCATCATTTCAAATGGATTCAATCCATCATATAAACATTTCAAAATATTTATTACATTAACTTACTTTCAAATTAGGTTTTGGCTTATTCTTCATAAGTTCACGGCTTATCAACTTATAACTTTCATGATTTCATTTACTTATGACTTATTATTGATTTAAGTCCTTTACTCAATGTTCTCATATCATATCCAACATGCTAAAACTTGACATACATACTTCATTAACTTATTGACATGATAAGTTATTACTTGTTATTCATTAGTCTATAACTTGTAAAAGTATGAACTATTTATGAATTCACTTTGCATGTCTTATCATAGTCTAACTCTTTTAATTATCATTTTCTCATGCTATAATCAATATACTAAACATTATATGACAACCATATGATAAGTTCCTCATGGTTCTAGCAACTTATTAATGTTCAAGTTGCTTATCCAAATTATTCGGCTTAAGTTCATTCCTTATTAACTTATTACATGATCTTAGCATACATGTTCATTAACTATACTTCTCTTATCATCCTATTATAATAGAGATGAAAGACTATTGGATACAAGATCATTACCTTTGAAGTCTAACTTCTTCTTCTTAGAAAATCTAACTTTGAATTAAAGGTGCTTATTTGCTCTACCAAATAAGTAGCTTATATTTGAGAGGAATTGGATGATTTGAAACAACCAACAAATTTTGAAATGAGCCTTCTATTTATAGGCCACCAAAGGTTAGGGCATAATGGTCTTTAAATCCTCTCTCCTCCTTACTATTCAAAACCTAGCAACTAAGTAAACTTGTTAGCCACAAAAAGTACTTGGTCATCACACATAATCCTTGCCCATCAAGCTTACCCACTTACTACTTGGTTTGACCTATGGATCAAGGCTTCTTATTGGGCTTTGATAATTAATCTAACTACTTCCTTAATGGTCTTGTGTTACAATGGTTTGGGCTTATGATAATCAAACACGTGGGCTTGATGATCACATATATTAGAATTCTCTTAATAGGCTATTAATCCTACAAGTTCATTATCTTAGGTTAAACAACTTAACAAATATACCACACGTATAATCTTCGTATGCTAACTCGTATACTAGATCGTAATATACGTTATCTCATTCTTCCTTCATAATAGTACAATACGTTGTATTATACTTACATTCTTCACTTCATATAATGAATAGACATTATACGATCACAACTTCCTTCCTTTAACACTTAATAAACCTAACATTCCCAAATTAGGTCCACATGCAAAATATTACGTTTTCCATACATAGATTGTTATTACATAATCAATATCTCCTTGATATTATAACGTTACGTATTTCTCGGAAGTTCAAAAATAATCCTGAGCAGAAATCGCTGAATAGTGATTTCTCGGAAAGTTTTTATTTTCGTCTTGGAAATTCAAACACTTTAATTCTATCATGTAGCCAAAATACTATGACGTTTTGATATTTCTAGGTCATAGAATGACCCTCGAATAGCTTACTCCCATAAATAATTAATTAAATTCATTTAATCCATATAATGAAAATAAAAATTTTATTCTCAAAAATCCAAAATTTCTGGGGCGTTACACTCTTCCCCCCTTATAAGGATTCTGTCCCCAGAATCATGCTAATAATACATACACCAATGAGGAAACAAATTTTCCATCATTTTAATTTTCAATTCCTACAATGCTTCTACAACATTGAGGTTCTTTCATTTCACCTTCACCGAAGGTATTATCTTAATTCACATGACTTGTCACTTCCTATCAATAATCTGAGTTGGAAGCTAAACCTTTACTCACACCTTACTCTATCTCCCTCCTATTAGTCCTTCTTTTAATTCCAAATTATATGAAAACTCAAATTCCTTCTTCAAAACGAGATGATATATGATCCTCTCTTTATCCTGCATCCTCTTCTTCATTTGTTTGCACTCCTCGTTACCTAATTGTACTTAATTAACTCGTTCCATTATCGTGGATTGAGTCTACGTTGTGAATTACTTTTGTACCTCTTCAATCTGTAATTTAACTTCTAGCTTCGTTTTTGCCATTTTTGTCATTAACTCATTCTGAGTTGTTAACATCAATAGCTTTTCCCTACCCTTCCTATTTAATGCGTCGTTTACTACTTTTACCTTCCATGTATGATATAATATATCACAGTCGTAATCTCTTAACCATTCTAATCACATTCTCTACATCATTTTCAACTTCTTCTGTGTGGAGACATATATCAAACTCTTAGAGTCCGTGTATATCTCACACTTCTCCTCGTATAAATACTATCTTTTCAGTTTTAATTCTAAAATAGGATAAACCTCCTAAGTAGGATAACCTCCTTTAATCCTTTAACTATCGTGGATGCATACATAATGACCTTGCCATGCTACATGAGCACGCAATCTCGCCATCTATGCGAAACATCGAGATATCTAATACAAAATTCCTCGTATCATCTCGATAGAGACAATATAAGTACCTCACTTAACTTCCTTTTTGTTCCTAAAACTATTTTCTCACTTCTCATTCCCAACATACTTCTTAATAACAACTTTTTCTATCTCTTTAAGCTACAATTCACACGTAGTGAATTCCAGTATCCAACTTCTCCTCCGTAGTGTTTCTCACACTATCTCCAATGTTCAACGTGATCTTCCCGACGTCATAAATTAGACTAGAATATCACCAATGATCATTACTACACCATCATCCAAATATTATTTGAACACCCTGTGACGCTAATGGTACTTTCAAACATAGCACCTCACAAGGGTACCTATCAATTTGCCACCAACTTGCTTAGCGCCCCTTCTGGAAAGTCAAATTTTTGTATACTAGTCAACCCAAACGACATAACCAGAGACTCATAATAACCATAACGAGTTCTGAACGTCGTCTTAGGTACATTCTCCTTCTTCCTTACTTTCAACCGACTATACCCCGTACGCAAATCAATCTTAGAAAAATTCTTTGCCTTCTTCAACTGATCAAATAGATCATAGATCCTGGGCCATTGGTATTTATTCTTAACCGTTAACTTACTCCTATTACAATAGTCGATACATAATCGCAATGACTCATCCTCTTCATTAACATCCTCCTAACTTGCGTCATAGCTAGACAACAAGAGCGTCGCGATATTCTATTACCGTAAATTACTACCTTGGATTTTGAAAACCGAAGATTCATACTTTTATTTTAACAATTTATTAAAGTTTTATGGTTACTCAACCCATTCATACCGAGAATTACTTCAAATTCTCTTAATTTTATCGGTACTTATCTACCGATACTTACTTACATTCCTTATTCATGAAGCCATTTCCACGAATATAATTAACAAAAGTTATTTCCCCATTCTCTACCTTAACGTATAAAGGTATTTATAATCCCTTCCGAGAATGAACTTAATCATTTAGCAAACTCTCATACTATAAAAGAAAAGTAGCACTCCAATGAAACAACACATAAGAATTCATTGTATTGACTGAAGGGATACCTGCTACTAAATCCGCTGATGCAATCGCATAATGGCTAACTTACCACTACTAACACCTTTACTTTTCTCTGACCCCTTCTTTGGGCAATTTATTGCCATGTGGTCCAACGACTCACATACAAAACAACTATGGTTTTTCTTAGGATTAGGACAATTGGGTAACATATGACCCTCATGTTCGTAATTATAACAAATCAATTTCCTTTTCAGACAGACTCCTAGATGAGTCTTTCCACATGTCTTGCACACTTCGAGCTTATACTTAGGATCCCCTTGTCCCACTCCAGTATTCCCGGAGTTAAAAACTCTTTCCACTATTGCCATTGGCATTCTCCTTAGTTCCCTTTTCCTTGCTCTTATATTTTCTCTATTTGTGGTATTGGGTTAACGCCTCACTACCACCCTCCGCTATAATTACCTTTTCTAGAATGGTCCCATAGGAAACAATCTGAAACACAAAAATCCTACTATAGAGCCAGGGTTTTAGGCCCTGCTCAAACGTACGAGCCTTCCTCTCCTCAGTGTCCACTTGGTATGGAGCAAACTTTGTCAATTCATTGAATATGGCCACGTACTGAGGAACCATCATGTCCCCTAGTTTAAGTTCTAAGAACTAAATCTCCAACCTCCCTTACATGCTTGTAGGAAAATAATTCTCTAAGAAAAACCTTCTTGAACTTTTTCCATGCTACCGCATCTGTTCTAGCCACACCCTGGTGAACCTTCTATAAAAAGTTGGCTTCCACTTTCGTTA
This sequence comes from Panax quinquefolius, assembly GCA_020205615.1. Classification (NCBI taxonomy): domain Eukaryota; kingdom Viridiplantae; phylum Streptophyta; class Magnoliopsida; order Apiales; family Araliaceae; genus Panax; species Panax quinquefolius. The sequence goes on along the minus strand of CM035153.1, from coordinate 43,654,557 downwards.
TGTAAGTTGCAAAAGGAGTCTTTTATGCCTTACCTACGTTTTGTAATAACAAACGCCTTCTCTATTTCTATTACCCATGTCTGGGCTTCTAATAGGTCCGTTGTTCCTTTGAACTCCGACGGACCTACACTTTTAAATTCTTTTAAAGGTAGTCATTCTGGCTAACCTAGGTTCCGCAGGTACTTTACCCCCGGTTTAGTTAAATGCAGTCATTAATGAATTAACGAACTCTTGCATAGGGTTGTTTTGACCCACTTGATTTTTTTATTATGTGATTTCGCTTCCTGATTACGTTGTCTTCTCCTTGACGACATTTACTGATTAAATAGAATTTCATTATTATCTATGTACTTATTTCGTTATTATTTTCCATTTAACAACTCATACCATAACAAAGCTTATTAAATGAAAACTTCATTATATTCATATGCCTCTTCATAGTTTGAAACTATTTATAGTTTACTTCCATAGCCAACGACTAGTACATTTCTATCCCGCAATTGAACTTCTCAAAAGTTGGGATTTACAAAAAGATTACCCTTTTATGAAAAAGAGGGTTTTACGTCACTACACATATATTTATTTACTCTAGACTTCTAATAATGCATAACAGCGTCCTCGTATTTCTCATTCGCAATCTTCGCTACAGTATCCCGACTAATAGTATGTCGAGTTTGTCCTGACTCCATGGGATAACAAGCAACTTTAAACTTGAAATCTCTATGAGCATTCTCATGGATGTAAGACATCCGCTCTATCTTTCGGTCTCTCTTAATTAGCTTCTTACGAAGCTTATTGGCCTCCTTCTTATAGTCCCTAGCCTGCTTTGTCATAAGCACATGTCTATCGTGTTCTAACTCAAAATCTGCTTCTGCAGACACCTTAGCTTCATGGAGATAATTAATCTCTTCACTCGATTCTCGCATAAACTGCATTTCAATTGCACATTCTTGTCAAGCACTGCCAGATACAATGCTCTCATTGCATCTGGAGGTATTGACTCCAGTGTAGGTACCACCGTATTAACCGATGTTACCTCAATTTCCTCCTCCTCATAGTCCATCATATTAAGATATAACGCTATATCCATATCTCCCTCGGAGTAGTCCTCCTCAGAAAAATACTCCACTGTCTCCTACTCCTCTAGAATCACTAATGGTACCTCCTCCACCAGCATAGGTACAGGCTTTACTCTGTTCACAACTTCTTCGCTCACCGCGTGTAGATCTCTATACATCAAGCTATCGATCGACATCCTTCAATAACACATAGCATGTTGATTAGTACATAACACACCATAGTATAAACACAAATCACATTTAGTTTATTTAGGGTTACTTTCCATCTTTTAAATCTTTGGTGTTGAGTTTCCTCAATACATTATTAACTCATTCGACTGAAGTAAAGCTTGAGCTTACTTCCTTCGGACTTTTCTTCCTTAACGAGGTTATTAGCCTAAGGTTCTTCCCCCCTTAAGTTTTATAACCTAATACTTTGATACTAACCTGTGACACCCCCAAATTCGGGTATCTTCCAACCCGACAGATGGTGCTACACGGTACTCATAACTGTACATTCATTCTATTGAAACGATATCAAAATGTGTGAATCAACGACATTCTTAATACATTAATAATATTACATCCCGTTCTCAGGTTCTAAAACCATTAAATTCTTTGTTCATCATTCTATAATATATACAACTTACTAGTTTATTACAAGGTAAACTAATTGTTCAGCTTCGTCTGGCCTCTATACTTGTCAGATCCCTCGGTTCGTTTGGTCCTAGCTGCATTCATATGGTTCAAGCAAGAGTGAGCATAACGAGATCAGCAAGTACAATAATTTTCTTTTAAACAACATGCTTGAAACATAGGAATCGTATATCTTCAATAACTGAATAATAGTTATGAAGTACTACCAATAATTCAAAATAGCATTTCTTTTCCTTCAAAACGTTTTACAATAACAATATTCAATAAACATCAATTCTGGCTCAAGACCATGAGCATTTTATAATTTCTTTGAAAAGGACAATCCGGCACTAAGTCCGTAAGTCTGGCATAGGTTACAAGCACTTCTGGGTGATCAGCCCATAGTACTCTATGTTGATCAACACTACATTCTTTAAAGGTGTTTACGTTTAAGTTTTGGCAACCTCGCGTGCCCTTCGAATAATCGATGAAAAATACATTTGTTTATTCATAATCAAGCTTACCTTGAATCCGTACCAAATAATTGGCGTAGGATAGCGTTAGCAATTCTATATTAAAAGACTTGTAAATAAATCAATCAACTCTTCAAGATTAGTCTAGCCGAGATAAAACTAGCATCGACCCTTTAGTAAAACACTTCATTCATCTCATACCATGAATCACAGAAAACTTGGCTAACAAGAAGGTTAGACAAGCATTTAAGAAAAACTTGCTTTCAGCGTCTACTACAGTAAATTAACTTTTCCTTTCAATCTTTACAGTCTCTACAATACATAACCACATAACATACCACATTAGGTCATGAATGAACATACATGGTTCCTAATGAATCTTACCCTTCATCTCAATCTAATCATATATTAGATTTGTTACTATTGGTTCCGGCTTGCCATTATGTTTTACATTATTCTTACCAACTTCTTTCTCTTCTATGTCTTACGTGGATTTACTTCATTAATAGAACTCGTTTCGAGTTAATCATCCTTCCTCACGGCTTACTAACATCCTTACATTATTAATCGAAACTCGATCGTCATTTGTTAAGTACATTTATTGCATACCGTTTACGTTCACGTATTACTTAACAACTTTTAGTTGTAACTCTTAACGTTATAGGCCTTATCTTTATTGAATACGGTTCACGTTCTTTATACTTTATGTTCGTCGTTTAACTACTCATTAAACAACATTAAATTCCTAAAGTCATCACAATAATAGTGACTTAGGAAAGGTCTTTTCATGTTCATTAAGTAATTACATAATCCATACTGGTATTGCAAACCATTGGATTCATAATCAACTTGGTCAACAAATTCCTACAGCCGGCTTAGCACATTACGTTGTTCTCATTACGTTTATCTTTAATTGATTATTAACCTTTAATCATCATACATTAAGTGTCTAATAATGCCTTAACAATGTTGTATTAACATCTTGGTTCTTTACTAATGAGTTCTCTTTCATTTTACACTTGAAACCATTATTCTCTAGCAAACTTGGATCAACTCATGGCGGTTACCAATTACTCTGCATCTCGCGCTGCAGTGCGAGTTAGCAGAGTGCGTGGTTCTAACCTACATGGCATGGTGCGGGCTTTAGGCTTGAGTCACGCACTGGCGCGGACTCTGTGCCTTAGACAGTTTGTGCAATTTAAAATTTTAGCGAATTTCCCAGACGCATAACATCTTCGTTTTAAGTCCGAATTGGTCCGTTCAAAAGCCTATGGTTCACACATTTCATAATCTACGCGTTCATGCAAGAATTATATCTATTTGACTTTGTTTGCTAAAATTTCACCTATTAGTCCATTTTTAACGAAAACGATAAACGTTCGTGAACGTTCAACGCTCGTTTCTTCATTCTAAGTCGGAATTCGGTCATTTTCAAGTTCGCAACTCTTTAATGCCAAATATGACTCGTCTCCATTGAAAACTATTGTTTCCAAGCTCAATATCAAAATTCGACTTCCATTCCGAGAATTTCATTTAATTGACGATTATCGCCAAATCGTGAATTTCAAGATTAACTTCATTTCTTATGATTTGTTCATCGTTTCAAATGGATTCAATCCATCATATAAACATTTCAAACTACTTATTACATTAACTTACTTTCAAATTAGGTTTTGACTTATTCTTCATAAGTTCACGGCTTATCAACTTATAACTTTCATGATTTCATTTACTTATAACTTATTATTAATTTAAGTCCTTTACTCAATGTTCTCATATCATATCCAACATGCTAACATCTTGACATACATACTTCATTAACTTATTGACATGATAAGTTATTACTTGTTATTTATTAGTCTATAACTTGTAAAAGTATGAACTATTTATGAATTCACTTTGCTTGTCTTATCATGGTCTAACTCTTTTAATTATCATTTTCTAATGCTATAATCAACATACTAAACATCATATGACAACCATATGATAAGTTCCTCATGGTTCTAGCAACTTATTAATGTTCAAGTTGCTTATCCAAATTATTCGGCTTAAGTTCATTCCTTATTAACTTTTTACATGATCTTAGCATACATGTTCATTAACTATACTTCTATTATCATCCTATTATAATAGAGATGAAAGACTATTGGATACAAGATCATTACCTTTGAAGTCTAACTTCTTCTTATTGGAAAATCTAACTTTGACTTAAGGTGCTTATTTGCTCTACCAAATAAGTAACTTATATTTGAGAGGAATTGGATGGTTTGAAACAACCAACAAATTTTGAAATGAGCCTTCTATTTATAGGCCACCAAAGGTTAGGGCATAATGGTCTTTAAATCCTCCCACCTCCTCATTTCCACCTCCTCATCCTCCACCTCCTTACTATTCAAAACCTAGCAACTAAGTAAACTTGTTAGCCACATAAAGTTCGTGGTCATCACATATAATCCTTGCCCATCAAGCTTACCCACTTACTACTTGGTTTGACCTATGGATCAAGGCTTCTTATTGGGCTTTGATAATTAATCTAACTACTTCCTTAATGGGCTTGTGTTACAATGGTTTGGGCTTATGATAATCAAACACTTGGGCTTGATGATCACATATATTGGACTTCTCTTAATAGGCTATTAATCCTACAAGTTCATTATCTTAGGTTAAACAACTTAACAAATATACCCACACGATAATCTTCATATGCTAACTCAGATACTCGATCGTAATATACGTTATCTCATTCTTCCTACATAATAGTACAATACGTTGTATTATACTTACATTCTTCACTTCATATAATGAATAGACATTATACGATCACAACTTCCTTCCTTTAACCCTTAATAAACCTAACGTTCCCAAATTAGTTCCACATACGAAATATTACGTTTTCCATACTAAGATTATTATTACATAATCAATATCGCCTTGATATTATAATGTTACATATTTCTCGAAAGTTAAAAAATAATTCCCGAGCAGAAATCGATGAATAGTGTTTTTTCGAAAAATTTCTCAGAAAGTTTTTATTTTCGTCTTGGAAATTCAAACACTTTAATTCTATCACGTAGCCAAAATACTACGAAGTTTCGATATTTCTAGGTCATAGAACGACCCTCGAATAACTTACTCCCATAAATAATTAATTAAATTCATTTAATCCATATAATGAAAATAAAAATTTAATTCTCAAAAATCCAAAATTTCTGGGGCGTTACAACAATTGCGGAAGAGAAGGTCACCTAGCTCAATTTTGTCGTGTAGTGAAGCCAAGTCCAGTTGGGATGGTGACACCAAATGCCGTTCCAAACAAGTCAAAGCTGGTAGTTCAAGGGAGAGTGTTTGTCGTGACCTCTCAAAAAGCGAGGAACCCAAACGAAGTTATCATGGGAAAGATAATCATAAACTCTTGTGAAGTCTATACCTTATTTGATATCGGTTCTACCTATTCTTTTATTTCTCCTACTTGCGCTCAACGTTTAAATTTAACTCCGGAGAAATTAGACTTTGACTTATCTGTTAAAACTCCGTTCGGAGAAACATTCATTACATCCACTGTTTATAAGTCTTGTTTGATTCAAATCGGCAATTGCACATTACCTGTCGATCTTATCTCTTTGAAAATACTTACATTTGATGTGATTTTAGGAATTTATTGGTTAACTACTAATCATGCTAAAATTGATTATTTTTGTAAGGTTGTTAGCTTTCATATTCCTAACCAACCTATTATGCAAATTTAAGCAACCAAACCACTAAAGTCAATCATTATCATATCAAGCCATAAAGCTATTCGTTTATTAAAAGCCAGATGTCAAGCTTTCTTAGCCCATGTCACGGATTTAAATAAAAATACGTTAGATTTGAATAATATTTCAATTGTTAATAAATTTCTTGACGTATTCCCTGAAGAACTTCCTGGCCTACCCCCAGAGCATGAAATCAAATTTTGGATAGACCTTGAACCCAGTACAAAACCCATTTCCAAAGCCCCATATCGAATGGCTTCTATTGAACTTCAGGAGTTAAAAACCCTACTACAGGAATTGTTAGACATCGGTTTCATTCGTTCTAGTACATCTCCTTGGGGTGCTCCTGTTCTATTCGTAAAGAAGAAAGATGGGAGTATGCGACTTTGTATTGATTATCGGGAGTTGAATCATGTCACCATCAAAAATAGGTACCCGTTGCCTCGCATTGATGACCTGTTTAACCAATTTTAAGGCGCCAAATTCTTTTCAAAGATCGATCTTCATTTCTGATATCATCATTTAAAGATTAAAACTGATGACATTCCAATGACTGCTTTTAGAACTAGGTACGAACATTACGAATTCCTTTTCATGTCTTTTGGATTGATTTGGTCCTGCTGCCTTCATGGATATGATGAACCGAGTATTCAAGAATATTTGGATCATTTTGTTGTTGTCTTTATTGATGACATCCTCATTTACTCCAAAAGCCATGAAGATCATGAGCAACACTTGAGGCTGATACTCTAAAAGCTTCGTGAACACATGCTATATGTCAAGTTGAAGAAATGCGAGTTCTAGCTTGAGGAAGTAGCATTCATTGGGCACGTGATATCAAATCACGGAATATCTGTTGACCCAGCAAAGATTAAAGCAATACAAAGCTGGGAGCAACCTGAGTCAGTGACCGAAGTACGTAGCTTTCTGGGTTTAGCTGGTTATTATCGGAGATTTGTGGAAGGATTTTCTCGAATCGCTACTCCATTAACTCATCTGACTCGAAAAGATATAAAATTCGGTTGGAGCAAGGAATGTGAGAAGAGTTTTCAAAAACTCAAGAGGAGAATTATTTCAGCACCTGTTCTGACAATATCATCTTGTTCGGATGGATTTGTAATCTATAACGATGCTTAAGGTAGAGGGTTAGGATATGTTCTCATGCAACATAGAAAAGTCATAGCCTATGCCTCATGACAACTCAAAGAATATGAGAGGAATTATCCTACTAATGATCTAAAGTTGGCAGTAGTTATTTTCGCACTATAGATTTCGAGACATTACTTGTATGGGGAGAAAGTGGATATCTATACGGATCATAAAAGCCTCAAATATTTCTTCACCTAAAAGGAACTTAACATGCGGTAATGACATTGGCTTGAGCTGTTGAAAGATTACGATCATACCATTCAATACCATCCTGGAAAAGCGAACGTGATAGCTGACGCGTTGAGTAGAAGATCATATGCGGGTACGAGTGAGATATTGTCAATGCAAAGGCCCATTTTGTATGACTTTCAAAGGATGAAGATAGAGTTAAAGACTCCAGGGACCCATGTGATGATGTCAAATATACGAGTAGAACCGACTTTAATCGATTAAGTTAAAGCTACTCAACTTACGGACCTGGAGCTGATGCGTAAAAAGAAGAAAGTACAAGAATGTGCTATTTTGGAAGCAAGAAATAATGAAAAAGGAATACTTTGAGTTAAATCCAGACTTTGTATTCCTAACGACCCTAATTTGAAGTATAAAATCACGATGGAGGCACACAACACACCGTTTGCAATTCATCCTAGAAGTACCAAAATGTATCGTGATCTTCAACATATATTTTGGTGGAGCAATATGAAAAGAGATATCACAAAGTTTATCTCAAGGTGTTTAACGTGTCAACGAGTTAAGTCAGAGCATCAAGTGCCAAAAGGTCCATTGCAACCACTTGAAATTCTAGAGTGGAAGTGGGAGCACATTACCATGGATTTCATTACTAGTCTTCCCAAGGTTTCTCAAGGTATAGACGCAATTTGGGTCATTGTTGATAGATTAACCAAGTCTGCTCATTTCTTACCTATACGAGAAACTTATTCGCTTGAACGTGTAACCCCCGAGAAAATCGGATTTTTATGAGAATTAAATTTTTATTTGATTATGTGGATTAACTAAATTTAATTGGTTATTTATGTGAGTAAGCTATGTGAAGGTCGTTCTATAACCTAGAATGTGCGAATGTGGTTAGGATTTTGGCTACGTGATTGAATTAAAGTGTTTGAATTTCCAAGACAAAAATAAAAGTTTTCAGAGAAATTTACGTAAAAACACTATTCACTGATTTCTGCTCTGGAATTATTTTTGAATTTCCGAGAAACGCATAATGATAGAATTCTAAGACGAGATGGAATATCTGATAATATTTCAGTTATGGAAAACAAAGTTTTCGCTTGCGGACTTAAAACCTAACGGTTAGGGAAAGTGATTTCCGAGAAGGAATTAAAAAATGTATAATGAATTAAAGCGATGATCGTATAATACATATGTATTGTACAAGGTAATGAATACGAGTATAATACGAGGTATTATATGAGTATGTATGAATGATGGTATGTCATATATGAATAAGTATACGAGTTAGAATATGAGAATAATGCATAGATTATACGTTATAAGGCTTTAAGCCAAATGGATTGGACTTGTAGGATTTGTTAGGAATTGTACAAGCCCAAGTATAAGAATAGTTAAGCCCAATGGTAGAAATGGTTAAGTCCAATGTGAATTAATGAACAAACCCAATGTTTGTTTAATGCAAGCCCAAGTATAAGTTAAGCTAAAAGCCTAAAGTAAGAACCATGGGTTATTGAATGATTAAAACCCATGGGGCAACCCATGGGTGATCCAAAGTGTGATAGCCAAGCAAAAGTTGTGATGGCCAAGCGAAGAATGTGATGAACAAGCAAATGATAAGTTAAGTAAGGGCTAAGTAAACTTGAAGGCTAAGTAAATTGCTTATACTTGATGGCTAAGCAAGGAATAAGCTAGGTGATGACGAAGTTAAGTAATGGCCAAGTAAGGTGCTTATAAGTAATGAGAAAGTAAAATTAATGGCTAGGTAAAGTGCTTATAATGTGATGAGCAAGTTAACTTAGTGCTTAAGCAATGAATAGTAAGGAGGTGATTAAGGAGGTGGAATGGCTTATTGACCATTAAGCCCTCATTTAGGATTTCCTATAAATAAGAAGGATGCTAGCTCATTTGTTGGTTGTTTCATTTCATCCAACATAATAAGTGCTTATTGGTTAGAGAGAAAAAGCTAGAAAAGCTAGAAAAAGTTAGCCTTTGTTAATTCAGGATGCAGGAAGGAGATTAAAGCTTAATCAAGTGATCCTCAAGGGTAAGAACCTAAACCATGATTCTCTTTCTCTTCAATTGCTAGAGAAGTGAGTAGTGGTAGAACATGTATGCTAAGAAGAAGTAGGAATGATTAATCAAATGACTTAAGTCTTAATAAGCCGTGAATAAGCACCTTGTTCATATGTAAGTTATGAACTAAGGAAGAACTTGTAAGAAATTGTAATATGTTTACATGAATGAAGTTGGTATAATAAGAGGATATAAGGATGATGGTTAGAAGACTAAAACCATGATAAGTCTTATGAAATGAAATCATAAATAGATTATACTTTTATAAGTTATGAACTAATGAAGAACAAGTAATAGCTTATCATGTAAATAAGTTAAGGGAATTTTTATGTTAAGATATTAGTATGATGGATTGAATCCATTTGAAGCAATTAACAAATCATTTTCGTTATGGCGGAATTCACGAGTTCAGACGATAATCGTCAAAATCGTGAAATTCTCAGAATGGAAGTAAAATTTTGATGTTGAGCTCGGAAATGTTGGTTTTTGATGGAGTATAGTCTCATTTGGAATTATAGAGTTGCAGACTCAAAAATGACCGAATTCTGACTTAGAACGAAGAAACAAGCATTGAACGTTCACGAACGTTTATCGTTTTCGTTAAAATGAACTAATAGATGAATTTTTAGTTATGGATTCAAAAATAGAAAATTCTTGCATAAACACGTAGGGTATGTAGAGTATGTAATTTTTAGAGCTAAGGGCTTTTGAACGAGCCAATTCAGACTTATAACGAAGATGTTATGAGCCCGGGAAGTTCATCAAAAAATTTAATCATCAAATTTTTTCTCGATCGAGATCAGCGCCATGTTGCTGACATGAGCTTGTTAGGTCATGTGCTTGCAGTCGCTAGGGCGTAAGGTAGTGGCCATCAGAGAGTCACGTTATAGCGCCACTCGAAGGCATAACACTCACATCGCAGCGCCATGAACAGTTGTTCGTGTCTTCGAAAGTGGCGCCCATGATACCACTAGTAATAAAGGGATGCTGCATGGCCATGGCCAAAGAGTGGGACTTTTGTTGATCAAGTTGTTTGTGAACCCAATGGGTTGCAAGACAAGTATGGGACATTTAATTATTTAATGAACATGATAAGACATTTCTTAAATCACTTTTGTAGTGATGACTTTAGGAATTTAATGTTGTTTAGTGAGTAGTTTAACAAAGAATGTAAGGTATAAGAAAGTGAACTGTATTCAATAATGGTGATGACTATAACGTTGAGAGTTACAACTAAAAGTTGTTGAGTAATACGTGAACATGAACGGTATACAATAAGTGTACTTAATCAATGACGATCGAGTCTCGGATAGTAACGTAGGAACAATAGTAAGCCATGAGGAAGGATGATTGACTCAAAACGAGTTGTATTAATGAAATAATTTCAATTAAGTCATAGAAAAGAAAAAAGTTGGTAAGAACAATGTAAATTATAACGGCAAGTCAGAACCAATAATAATAAATCTAATACATGATTATATTGGGAAGAAGGGTAAGATTCGTTAGGAACCATGTATGTTCATTCATGACCTAATGTGGTATGTAATGTGGTTATGTGTTATAGATACCGTAAAGACTCAAAGGAAAAGTAATTATACTGTAGCAAACGCTGAAGGCATGTTTTCTTAACGCTTGTCTAACCTTCGTGTTAGTCAGGTTTTCAGTGATTCATGTTATGAAATACATGAATTGTTTTAAAGAAAGGGTCGATGCCAGTTTTAACTCGGCTAGAATAATATTGAAAGATTGATTGATTTATTTACAAGTCTTTCAATATAGAATTGATAATGCTATCTTACGCCAATTATTTGGTACGGATTCAAGGTAAGCCTGAGTATGAGTAAGCAAATGTATTTTTCATCGATTATTCGATGGGCACACGAGGTTGTCAAAACTTAAATGTACATATGTTTAAAGAATGTAGTACCGGGTTGTCCTTTTCATAAATAAAAGCTAAAGAGAATGTTCATGGTTTATGGACCTACTCAGAATTTCCAATCTACTATATGTTCTTTGGAATTGTTTTATGAGATGAGAAGGACTATTCAATGATTCATAGTACTTCATAACTATTGTTCAGTTAATGAAGAATAATCATATAATTTTCGAAGTGATATTTATATAATATATTGTTAGACTTGCTGAGCCAGTTATGCTCACTTCTTGCTTGAATCATATGATTGCAGCTAAGGTCGAGCGAATCGAGGGTTCCAGTAGAGATAAAGGCAGGCGAAGATGAACGAATAGTTTATTCTGTAATAGACTAGTACGTTTGTATGAATTATATTACAACGAACGAAGAATGTAACGGTTTTAGGACCTGGGAACGAGATGTATTATTATTAATATAATAAGAATGTCGTTGATACACATATTTTAATGTTGCTTCAATAGAATGAATGTACAGTTATGAGTACCGTGTAGCACCATCTGTCGGGTTTGAAGATACCCGAATTTGGGGGCGTCACTGGTTGGTATCAAAGTATTAGATTATAAAACTTAAGGGGGGAAGAACATTAGGCTAATAACCTTGTTAAGGAAGGAAAAGTCCGAAGGAAGTAAACTCGAATCGAATGAGTTAATAAGGTATTGAGAAAACTCAGTACCGAAAGATTTAAAAGATGGAAATTAATCGTAAATAAATTAAATATGATTCATGCTTATACTAATGTGTATTATGTACTAATCAACATGTATTTGTTATTATAGATGTCAATCGATAGCTTGATGTATAGAGATATACACATGGTGAGCGAAGAGTTTGTGAACAAAGTAGAGCATGTACCTATGCCAGTGGCAGAGGTACCATTAGTGATTCTAGAGAATCAGAGTCAGAGGAGTACTTTTCTGAGGAGAACTAATCCGAGGTAGAAATGGATATAGCATCATATATTAATATGATGATGGATGTAGAAGAAGAAATGGAGGTAACATCGGTTAATACGGTGATACCTGTACAAAAGTCAATGTGTAACACCCCGAAATCAAGTCTATCTTTACACCTGGATTTCGTACGTCACGAGTACATCATTCATCCAAACATATATCATTATATACTGAAATATAACAATATACATTCTAAATTCCCAGGATCTAAAACCATATAAATCCTTTAATGACAAATAATGATAATTACATTATTCTTTAGATCTTACACGAGTGACTTTCATCCACAACTATGGATACATAACAGTTCATTAAACTAATCTAAAGTGTATTTAACTTATTTTATATTACATGTCTTCGCTTGATCTTCACGCTCATTCCCATTCGGAATGGCACTCCATCTGGATGTCGCCAGCTTGATCTTTACGGGATCCTTAAGTTCTTCTAACATTGTTCGCTAAAAATGTTTTTCATTTAAAGCAAGTGTGAGCATTCAATTGCCTAACAAGTCATAACAGTTGAAAAAAAAACTTCAAGAATTCAAATATTTCTTCAGAACTTCTATAACCAAACAAAGGTTATGAAGTAGGTTGAATAATAGGAATAATCTCGATTCCTATCATTTTAAAACAATATTCACTTTCATTTTAAAATACTTTCATTCCTCTACCTTTTCCATATACATTATGTCTGGCTAGAATCATTAGCACAGACTTAACAATAACGGATCATGTATAAACAGAACATACTCATATTGAACAGCTCAATCACAGAACAGTTCATATCATAGAAATACCGAAGTGTTCACATTGTGGCTTAAGGCCTCATACGTTCTACCACCTTGTACAAATATCGCACATTCGCACATAAGCAAAACTTCTCAAGTTCAACATCTGAGAAGTTTAAGAAACTAGCATTCATTTAAAATATGAATGAAGTTAGGAAACTTACCTTACGCCCAGCTACAGCTTACGCTGAACTGCTCATTCCAATTCCTATATAGCACATAAGAAAAACAACACATACACCAATTAGTCATGTATATTTGACTTATGCAATAATTTGCTTAACTTTACTTCTTAGGGTTCGCGTTCTTGCAACCTAAGTTTACGCGACCACTTTCATTATCGTTCTACGACATCATGACATACGCAGATGTCTTACTTATACGTTCATCATCTTTGATGTTTTATATTCTTATCTTCTTCTTATAACTTATCTAGGACTCAACACACGTCGCTTCTCTGCTAGTAGTCCATATGGTACTCTGAGTGGTTTCCCACAAATTACCAACAAACAAGTTCCTGTCTCATCTACATTGCCATCACAGTGAGTTAGATCAGTTGCCAGTTTTGTATATACCTTCGCTCTCTGAAGGAATTATTTAGCCCAACTCCCATATGTCAACCATCAAAGGTTACGATTGTACCACAACCTAAACTTATCGTAATTTATCTTAACCATTAACTATAATATTCGCTAAGTCAATTTCTCATTCCTTATGGCTTCTTGGCAACTAAATGCCACACCTCAAGATTCACTCTTTATCATCTAAGTCATACAGTCTTTTGTATACTCAGAGCGATCATTCAAGTTAATCATTACTCAACTTCGTTACGTTAAACATCATTATCTTTAATTCAGTCTTTTACCGTTCATGGTTTAATCATTGATCTTCATTATCTTACGGTCAAACCATATACGGGGTGTAGGATCTATCCGCTTAATATTCGCGTACACTCAACTTTCACATTGGTTAAAATGTTCCATACTTACAATTCATTCTATCATTTTCTATCTAAATCTCGATCGACTTTCATTAATCTTATTACCATTCGTTACGGCTTTCTTGTTACCATTTTTATCTTACTTAATACTTTCGTTATCCATTACCTGAACCCCATGTTCATTACTCTTTCTTAATGTTGAAGCCATACTGTTCGTTGTATGATAAGGTAGGTGCAACTTCATTCTGAATCCGTTAAAGTGCCATTCGATTGGCTTAATCTTCACCCTTTGTTCGTTTTACGTTTTTAACGCTCTTCGTTCGTTTGTTCGTAATTCGGTCATCCCAACTCGAAATTCGTTCATTCTTGAGTTCATGACTCAAGTTTTCTATGTTCTCTTACATTTTTATGAAACCCTACACGTTCGGGTTCATTTACTAACTTTCTAATTCTCGTTTGTCTTTTATAAAATTTTTGCCATAACTTCGTCATAGCTAAGTTTTAATCCGTTCTTCATGAACGTTTCTACCGTTCCTAAACACGCAATAAGCATCTAACTTATACACGATGGTTTTAAACTTGTCCATCAACAACAATTATCCTACGATGGTTTTAAATTTGTTCATCAACAACGTTCTTCGTGTTCTTCGCGTGTTCTTCATTTTTAATCGATATTTTGGATTATGATTTCACATTTCCTTTGAATTTGATGTTTTAGAACACCATTCCTTACTTATTTCACCTAATCATTCATATAATCCACTCGGATCATTCTAATTCATTACGAATCTTACACTTCCTTAAGAAATTTATAAACTAAACTTCAAATTCTTATTTTCATTATTTCTCATGATTTCAACCATATGAAATCATTCATAATATCATCTCCTTCTTATTCTCATTAAGCTATGTTTTGAAACATAAAAACTTAAGAAAAGTTAACTTAGGAGTTAGGTTTCAATACATTTCCTCTTTATTTTTCTTCCGCTAGACAAAACCGACGATTCGCAAGCTTTTCTATTTCACGAACACTTTCGATCCGATCATTCATGCTCATGCCCTTCCTTCTCCCTCTTCATCCGAACCCCCCCCCCCCCCTTCTCTCTCTCTAAGGTGTATGATTTTCAAAATCCCAAATAAATGAATTAAGCTTCTTATTTATAGAATTTCCAAGCTAGGGGTATTTTAGTTATTTCGCCCCCCAACCTCTTTATTACTCATGACTTAAGCATTAAATTAAATTAGCCCTTAAGTTTACTTAGCCCTTAAGTTTACTTACTCCTTAAGTTTACTTAGCCCTTAAGTTTACTTACTCCATAAGTTTACTTAGCCCTTAAGTTTTGTGGTTCCGTCTTTCGGGTTTCGTCTGACAGTTTTAAAAACAGCGATTCTCAGAATCCAAATATTTTTGGATATTTCGTCTTTCCTTTACCGATTAACTTTTACGTATTCTTCGAATTTCTTAAAAACTGAAAAACACTTTTTGGTGTTAAGCCTTTTCCTTCACGTTTTCCCCTAACGTAGCTAAATGAATGAAAAGTACATAACAATACTTTTCATCAATTTTATTTCGTCTGATTTCTACACGTTTTTCAAGAAAAACTTTTATCGGCTTACTTAACTTTTCACGACATATTATCGTCAAATCTTTTGACAGAATGCCATTTTGACATACTGAACTCTCGAAAAGGCTTAGGTTATTCAAACCCTAACCCTTAGGTTTTGTCGGGTGAATAGTGCCTATTTCGTCTTTTTTCCCGAAAATATTTTTGTTCCCAAAAAATTTTCATTTTTGACTTGAAAATTATTACTCGTTCAGTCTAACTCGTAGCCAGAATCCTCCAGACTTATATTCATCCTAGGTTCTAGAACGATTAATAAACACATAGCACACAATATTATTAATAAAATTTCATTTTATTAATAACTAATTCTTTAAACTTAAATTCTGAATAATCTGGATTCTCCGAGTTGTTACACTTCCCCCCTTATAAAAATTTCGTCCTCGAAATTTCTTAAAACCACACCCTTACCCGGGTCATCACACAACATCTCTAGATGCAATGAGAGCACTGTATCTGGCAGTGCTTGACAGGAATGTGAAACTAAGTACAGTTGTGCAGAATCAAAATGAAGAGATTAGTTATCTCTATGAAGCAAATGAGTCTGTAGAAGCAGATTTTGAGTTAGAGCATGATGAAAAGGTGCTTATGACAAATAAGGCTAGGGACTATAAGAAAGAGGCTGATGATCTTCGTAAGAAAGTCGAAAGAGACCAGGAGATAACACGAATGTCTTACATCCATGAGAGTGCTCATAAGGATTTTAAGCTAAAAATTTCTTGTTATTCCATTGAGTTGGGACAAACTCGACATACTATTAGTCAGGATATTGTGTCGATTCTTGCGAATGAGAAACACGAGGACGCTGTTATGCATTATTAGAAGTCTAGAGTGATAAATATGTGTGTAGTGACATAAAACCCTCTTTTGTATAAAAGGGTAGTCTTTTTGTAAATCCCAACTTTTGTGAAGTTAAATTGCGAGATATAAATGTAATAGCTTTTGGCTAGGGAGACAAATTGTAAATAGTTTTAAACTATGAATGAGCATATGAATATAATGAAGTTTTCATTTAATATGCTTTGTATGGTATGAGTTACTATTGTGAAATAATTACTAAGTAAGTAAATAGATAGTAATGAAACTTTATTTATTTAATCAGAAAATGCCTCCACGGATAAGACAACATAATCAGGAAGCGGAATCACATAACGATAACTAAAGGGGTTAGAATGACCCTATGCAGGAGTTCGTTAATTTATTAACGACTGCATTTAACCAAACCAGGGGTAGAGTATCCGCGGGACCTAAGGTAGCCAGAATGACTACCTTTAAAGAGTTTAAAAGCGTAGGTATGCCAGAGTTCAAAGGAACGACGGACCCATTAGAAGCCCAGACATGGGTGAAAGAAATAGAGAAGGCGTTCGTTATTATAAATGTAGCTGAGGCGCAAAAGATTTCTTTTGTGACTTACATGATGAAAGGGGAAGCCAACTTTTGGTAGGAGGCTCACCAGGGTGGGGCTAGAACTGATGTGGTAACATGGGAAAAGTTCTAGGAGGTTCTCTTTGAGAACTATTTCCCTACAAGCATTTAAGGGAGGATGGAGATTAAGTTCTTAGAACTTAAGCAATGGGACATGACAGTTCCCCAGTATGCGGAAAAATTCAAAGAATTGGCAAGATTTGCTCCACATCAAGTGGACACTGAGGAGAGGAAGGCTCGTAGGTTTGAGCAGGGCCTGAAACCCTGGCTCTATAGTAGGATTTCTGTGTTCCAGAGTGCTTTCTATGGGACTATTCTGGAGAAAATGATTATAGCAGAGGGTGGTAGTGAGGCGTTGACCTAATACCACAAAGAGAGAAAGAATAATAGTAAAGGAGAGGGAGGAACCAAGGCAGAGAGTGCCAGTGGTAGTGGCAGTATGCCAAAAAGAAAGAATTTTAAATCCGAGAATACTGGAGTGGGACAAGGGTATCCTAAACGTAGGATGGAAGTATGTAAGACATATGGAAAGACTCATCTAGGAGTCTGTCTAAAGGGAAAGTTAGTTTGATATAACTGTGGATAGGAGGGTCATATATCACCCAATTGTCTTAATCCTAAGAAAACCATAGTTGTTTTGTATGTGTGTCGTTGGACCACATGGAAAGAAATTGCCCAAAGAAGGGGTTGGAGGAAAGTAAAGGTGTTAGTAGTGGTAAGTTAGCCATTACTGGACCACCATCGTCGGGTAGACCTATGGTCCGTACTTCTAACATGACGGTCCAAGATGCAGTTGCATCAGCGGATGTAGTAACATGTATCATTTCAGTTAATATAATGAATGCTTATGTGCTATTTGATTGGAGTGCTATTTTTTTATATAGCATATGAATTTGCTAAATGATTAAGTTCATTCCTGAAAGAATTATAAATACCTTTAAACGTTAAGGTAGAAAATGAGGAAATAACTCTCGTTGATTATATTCATGGGAATTGTTTCATGGATAATGAAGGTAATAAAGTTGCAGTAGATAAGTACCGATAAGGTTGAGAGAATTTGAAGTAATTCTCGGTATGAATGGGTTAATTAACCATAGAACTTTAAATAAAATGTCATAAGAAAAGTGTAAACCTTTGGATTTCTAAGGAACCTAAGGTAGTATTTTTTTCGGTAATAAATCACCGGAACGTTCTTGTGGTCTAATCATGACGCAAGTTAGGAGGATGTTAAGGAAGGAGGATGGGTCGTTATGTTTGCGTATCGACTAACGTGAGTGGAGTAAGTGAATAATTAAGACTAAATACCCATTGCCCAGGATCGATGATTTATTTGATTAGTTGAAAGGGGCAAAGTATTTTTCTAAGATAAATTTCTGTAAGGGGTATCGTCAATTGACAGTAAGGAATAAGGATGTAACTAAGACGACGTTCAGAACTTGTTATGATTATTACTAGTTTTTAGTAATGTCGTTTGGGTTGCCTAATGTACTGAAGTTAAACTTTCTGTAAGGGGCACCGAGCAAGTCGGTGGTAAGCTGATAGGTACTCTTGTGAAGTGCTATGGTTGAAAGTACCATTATCGTCGCAGAGTGTTCAAATAATATTTGGACGAGTGTGTTGTAATGATCATTAGTGATATTCTAGTCTATTTTCAGACGTCAGAAGATCACACTGAACATTTGAAGATAGTGTGGGAAACAGTACAGAGGGAGAAGTTGGATACGGAATTCACTAAGTGTGAATGTTAGCTTGAAAGATATACAGATTTGTTATTAATAAGTACGTTGGAAATGAGAAGTGAGAAAAAGAGTTTTCAGGAACTAAAAAGGAAGGTTAAATGAGGCGTCTGTATTATCCTTACAAGATGATACAGAAAAATTTGTAATTTATAGCGATGCTTCGCATAGAGGACGAGGTTGCATGCTCATGTAGCATGGCAAGGTCATTGCGTATGCATCACGCCAGTTAAAGGATTATGAGAAGGTTTTATCCTACTTATGATCTATAATTGGCAGCTGTAGTTTTGAATTAAAAATCTGAATATAGTATTTATACGGGGAGAAATGTTAGATATACACGGGCTATGAGAGTCTGGAATATATCTCCACACAGAAGGAGTTGATTATGAAGTAAAAAAGGTGATGAAAATTGATAAAGGATCATGACTGTGATATCTTATATCATATAGGGATGTGTAAGGAAAAACTATCAATGTTAACGACTCAGAATGAGTTAATAACGGAGATGGCGAGAATGGAGTTAGAAGTTAATTTATGGAATGAAGAGGTTGAAATGTTATTCACAATGTAGACTCAATCCACGAAAATGGAACGAGTCAAGGAAGTACAACAAGTTAATGAGGAATGCAAGCGAATGAAAAGAGGATAGAGGATGAAGAGAAGATCAAGTATCATCTCGTTTCGAAGGAGGAATTTGAGTTACAAATAATTCTAAAGTTAAAAGAAAAATAGTGAGTAAAGTCATAGTTCGAGGTGTTCGATACATCCAGGTAGTACTGAGATGTATTAAGACCTTCGACGGAACTTTGGTTAGCCAAATATGAAAAAAGAGATAGTGTAATGTGTTAGTAAGTGCTTAACTTCCAACTCAGATTATTGATATGAAGGGAAACGTTATGTGAAATAAGATGTGACGCCCCCAAAATAGGTATACATCACCCATTTTGAGTCGCCAAATACATGGTACTAAAACCAACTACAACTTTATTATTACAATTGTCGTGCAAAATACGACAACACATACTGTGAGTTTAAATATAAATATTGTCTTCTAGACAATATCCACACCCAGATAAAGTCCTCATTATAATTATTGATACACTATTTTACAAAAATAGTGAGAACTACTAAAATAACTTTCTAGAACCATCACTCTATACCCCGACTGGTTCCTGCTATATTCTTGCTTCCTGAGAAGAAAAATGGAACAAAAAGGAAAAGGGTGAGCTCAACTAGCCCAGTAAAGAATATTATGACTAAGATAATATACAA
The DNA here is from genome assembly GCA_020205615.1 of Panax quinquefolius. NCBI lineage: Eukaryota > Viridiplantae > Streptophyta > Magnoliopsida > Apiales > Araliaceae > Panax > Panax quinquefolius. The sequence goes on along the minus strand of CM035153.1, from coordinate 43,634,550 downwards.
CAAATTATCCTTAGTCTTCAACAGGGAAAAATCTGATAGAATATAATAAACAACAAGTTTTAGATCAACAACTGCAGCGGAAATAACAATTCATTAGAAGAGTTAAGTAGATAATGAAATATACTATCATCTATTAATAAAAAAAATATTTAATTTCTGAAAGTTCAATAATTCATAATAAATAGCCCTTTTATCAGAAAAATACGAATTTTATGTCCATTCCATACGAAATCAAATACTCTACAACTTTGTAGCTTAATGTTTTTCCAAATTCCAAACCAAAAATATATGAAATTCATAAACGGATGATTTTTAATACCTCATAAAAAATCATACATTAATTTTTAATGGTTCAAAATTTGTGGACATATACTCAACTTATATATGTATAACATATCCAAAAATCACAACGATCCAACGGTTGGATTAAAATTATAACTCACGCAATAGAACTTTAAGAACACTAATTTGATTTTTAATACCTTCATTCTAACAAAAATACTAATAAAATACCTCAACATTAATTCCTTCAATTATATCCAAATAAATATTTCCTTCATTTATATCCACATAAAATAAATATTTCCTTATCATATAAATCAATAAATAATTATTCACAAATAATATTACAGAATCACAATAATGACAACCAGGTCATTCCTAGGAAAGAGGGGGCTTTCCGATAAGGATTTCTCCTTACTGGCGCGCAATTAGGTGACCAAACCTCTCCTTGACAAAACATTCTAGACATTTCCAATAATGCTATCCAATAATATTATTCAAATAATATGAATTATTGATCTGATAATGGGAAATACTGCACAGTGACAATTATTGAAACAAAAATAATATAAAATATCAATGCAGCAATTATTGATAAAATAAAATATTGAACAGTAATTACTGTAACAATTATTGAGTAGTGCCTTCTTACGTAAGAATCAATAATTCAAAATATCAGATAATACCTGGTGCCATCGTGGCAACCACGCCAGACATCAGTATTTTAACCACCGGGTATTCCCATAGTGTTAACGGTAACAACTACGCCGTTATTTATAAAAACTCAAACTTGTCGTTTTCTTCATCCGACAGTTATTCTGTTATGGGGCCGACGAATGGTTGTGCCGTCGTACGAATATTCCCCAACAACAAGAATATTCCACGACCAAAGGAATATTCCTTGACAAAAATGAATATTTTATAACCACTCGCTTATTTTACAAAATTTACAAATTTCACCCATAACCAAAGCATTATATCAAATTAATTCCATATTATTTCAAGATAATGAATATAGGAAATATAATTTTTTTATAATAAGTTGGGGAACAACCTCCCCTTCTTATGAAATTTCGTCCTCAAAATTGGCTTACGTACCTGGTGTTTCGAAAAGGTGAGGGTACCTCGCTTTCATTTACGATTCCAACTCCCAGGTCATTTCTTCAATAGCATGGTTCCTCCACAAAGCCTTGACTTGTGGTATAACCTTTGTTCGTAGGACATGCTCTTTCCTATCTAATATCTTGACGGGTACCTCCTCTTACGTTAAATCTTCAGCTATCTCGTCTAGTTCAAACGCAATAATGTGGTTCGGGTCTTTCATATATTTACGAAGCATAGATATAAGAAAAACATTATGAACATAAGACATGCTTGGATGTAATGCGAGTCTATAGACCACATTTCCTATTCGGTCAAGAATCTCAAATGGACCAATAAATCGTGGATTGAGCTTTCCTCTCTTCCCAAATCTTGTAACTGCCTTCTATAGAGCAATACGTAACAATACATGATCTCCAATATTAAACTCCACGTCCTTTCGATGAAGATCAACATAACTCTTTTGTCGATCTTGTGAAGTCTTTATACGTTGCCGAATCATTTAAATCTTTTTTATAGTCATGCGTACTAATTTTGGTCCCAACAACGTTGCTTCTCCCACCTCGTCCCAACATACTGTAGAATGATACTTTCGTCCATACAACGCCTCGAATGGAGCCATGTCTATACTTACTTGATAATTGTTGTTATAGGAGAATTCTACCAGTGGCAAGTACTTATCCCAACTTCCTTTGAAATCTAGGACACAAAGTCTTCATAGATCTTTAAGGGTTTGAATAATCCTTTCCAATTGCCCGTCCATTTGAGGATGGTATGCTGAGCCAAATCGTAAATCCGTGCCCATAGCTTTCTGCAAGCTAACCCAAAATCGTGAAGTGAATCTTGGGTCACAATCCAAAACTATGGATACTGGCATGCCATGCAATCTCACAATCTCATTCACGTACATACGAGCAAGACATTCTAGGGAATAAGTCTCACGTATAGACAAGAAATGTGCAGACTTGGTTAATCTATCAACAATAACCCAAATCGCATCTATGCCTTGAGAAACTTTAGGAAGACCTGTAATGAAATCCATGGTAATGTGTTTCCACTTCCATTTTGGAATCTCAAGTGTTGCAATGGACCCTTTGGCACTTGATGCTCCGCCTTTACACGTTGACAGGTTAAACAACTCGAGATAGACTCCACGATCTCTCTCTTCATATTACTCCACCAAAATGTATGTCGAAGATAGTGATACATTTTGGTACTCCCAGGATGGATTGCAAATGGTGTGTTGTGTGCCTTCATCATGATTATATGCTTCAAGTCAGAATCGTTAGGAATGTAAAGTCTGGAGTTGACTCTAAGTATTCCTTCTTCATCAATTCTTACTTCTGGAATAACACCTTCTTGTACTTTCTTCTTCATACGCATCAGCTCCATGTCTGTAGTTTGAGCAGCTTTAACATTATCAATTAAAGTTGGTTCTACTCGTATAATTGCCATCAACACGTGGGTCCCTGGAGTCTTTAACTCTATCTCCATCCTTTCTAAGTCGTACAAAATGGGTCTTTTTGTTAACAATATCGCACTCGTACCCGCATACGATCTTCTACTCAATGCGTCAGTTATAACATTTGCTTTTCCAGGATGATATTGAATGCTATGGTCATAATCCTTTAACAGCTCGAGCCAACATCGTTGCTGTGACGCCCTGAAATCCAGTCTATCTTCACACCCGAATTCCGTACATCACGATCCCATCTTCTTCCAAACATACATCATTATACAGCTAAATATAACAACATATACTCTCAAATACCAGGTTCTAGAATCCTTATAACCTTTTTCATTTCAAATAATGATAAATACATTAATCATTTCATCTTATCTTACAAGAGTGACTTTTATCCGCCACCAAGGATACATAACAGTTCCTTAAACTAGTCTATAGTTCAATTTCATCTTCATATATTATAAGTCTTCACTTGATCTTCTCGTTTATTCATATTCTGAAAAGGACCTCATCTGGATACCGTCATCTTGATCTTTACGGGATCCTTAAGTTCTTCTAACATCATTCGCTGAAAATGTTTTTCATTTAAAAGCAAGTGTGAGCATTCAATTGCCCAGCAAGTCATAGCAGTTGAACAAACATCTTCAAGGATTTAAAAGGTTATGAAGCAGCTTGAATAATAGGAATAATCTCGACTCCTATCATTTTAAAACATTATTCACATGCACTTTGAAATACTTTCATTCTTCTACCTTTTTCATACTCATCATGTCTGGCTAGAATCATTAGCACAGACTTAACAATAACGGATCATGTATAAACAGAACATACTTGTATTGAATAGCTCAATCATAGAGCAGTTCATATTATAGAAACACCAAAGTGTTCACATTGTGGCTCAAGGCCTCATACGTTCTATCACCTAGTACAAATATCGCACATTCACACATAGACAGAACTTCTCAAGTTCAACATCTGAGAAGTTCAAGAAACTATCATTCATTTAAAATATGAATGAAGTTAGGAAACTTGCCTTTTACGCTTATACTACTTTAATCGAATCGCTTCATTCCAGTTCCTATGTAGCACATAAGAAAAACAACACATACACTAATTAGTCATACATCTTTGACTTATGCATTAATTTACTTAAATTTACTTTTTAGGGTTCGCATTCTTGCAACCTAAGTTTACGCGACCACTTTCACTACCGTTCTACGGCTTCATGACATACGGAGATGTGTTACTTATACTTTCATCATCTTTGATGTTTTACATCTTTTCTTCTTCTTATAACTTCTCTAAGACCTAGCACACATCGCTTCTCTGCTAGTAGTCCATATGGTACCCTGAGTGGTTTCCAACAAACAACCAACAAACAAGTTCCCGTCTCATCTGCACTGCCCACAATAGTGAGTTAAATCGGTTGCCAGTTTTGTATATACCTTCGCTCTCTAAAGGAATTGTTTAGCCCCGTTCCCATATGTCAACCATCAAAGGTTACGATTGCACCACAACCTAACTTATCTTAACTTATCCGAACTATTAAACTATTTGTTCGTTAAATTAATTTCTCATTCCTTATGGCTTCCTGGCAACTAAATGCCACGCCTCTGTATTCACTCTTTATCGTCTAAGTCATACAGTCTTTTGTATACTCAGAGCGATCATTCCCTTTAATCCTTAACTTGGTTTCGTTACGTTAAACGTTATTATCTTTAATTCAACTTCTTTACCGTTCACGGTTTAATCATTGACCTTCATCATCTTAAGGTCAAACTATACACGGGGTGTAGGTTTTATCCGTTTAATATTTACGTACCTATAACCTTCGCGTCGATTAAAGTGTTCAACGCTTACATTTTATTCTAACGCCCTCATCCGACTCACATTTGGCTTCCATTAATCTTTTTACCGTTCATTACGGCTTTCTTAATACCATTCGTTATTCTTCTTTAATGTTGAAGCCATACAGTTCGTTGTATGCTAAGACCACTCGTTTACCACAACAGCATTGCGTACACAGCGTCTAAACACTTCACACTTATCTCTCACTATCATGACATAACATCGACATGTTATTCATTACCCTCGTCCCTCAACGTCTAAGGAATCACAACCCTAGCAATCCCTCACGTTCGTTCATCGTGACTACGGTCCCCGGACATCGGTTATGTAACTCGCGTTTAAAATTCTTTGTCTTTTAATCTCTTTTAACCATTTCGTTCAACCTGTACTAAAGGTTAAATTCAATTGATAAAGTGTTATCTTAGTTGAACATTATGTTCTTTATCTTCCCGTACATTTCCCCCAAGAGTTGAACAGTTAAAAGCTCTTCTCTGGCTTTTGCCCTACACTGGCGCTGCGGCGCCACTCTCCCTTCTATCTCTCGCGTCATGGCGCGAGTTTATAGTACCCGACCCTCTGGTCTGGCGCTGCAGCGCCATCTTTCAAGGCATGGCTTGTGCCACGGCGCCAAGCCCTAACCCTAGAAAATTTTCACTAAGTCTTTGATCGTTCTGAGACGCTTACTTCCCGCTTCCATAACTTATTCGTTATAACTCGGAATGAGGTCATTCCAAATCCATTCTCTTCCTTATCTTACATACTTCAATACCCCCAGATAGAACTTCATTCTGAATCCGTTTACGTGCCACTCGATTGGCTTGATCTTCACCCTTTATTCCTTTTACGCTTATAACGCTCTTTGTTTGTTCGTCTGTAATTCGGTCATCCGAACTCAGAATTCGATTGTTCTTGAGTCCATGACTCACGTTTTCAACATTTTCTCACATTCTTATGAAACCCTACACGTTCAGGTTCATTTACTAACTTTCTAATTCTCGTTTGTCTTTTACGAAATTTTCGCCATAACTTCGTTATAGCTAAGTTTTAATCCATTCTTCATGAACGTTTCTACCGTTCCTAACCAAGAAATATGCATCAAACTTATATGCGATGGTTTTAAACTTGTCCATTAACAACAATTATCCTATGATGGTTTTAAATTTGTCCATCAACAACATTCTTCGTGTTCTTCGTTCATTCTTCATTTTAATTGATATTTTGGATTACGATTTCACTTTTTATTAGAATTTGATGTTATAGAACATTATTCCTTACTTATTTCACCTACTTATTGATATAATCCACTCGGATCATTTTAATTCATTACGAATCTTATACTTCCTTAAGAAATTTATAAACTAAACTTTAAATTCTTATTTCTTCATTTTCTTATGATTTCAACCATATTAAATCATTTCTAACATCATATACTTCTTATTCTCATTAAGTTATGTTTTAAACATACATAACTTAAAGAAAATCTAACATAGAAGTTAGGTTTTAATACCTTTCCTCTTTATTTTTCTTCTGCTAGACAAAACCGGCGATTTGCTAGCTTTTCTATTTCACGAACACTTTCGATCCGATCAATCATGCTCAAGCTCTTCCTCCTCCCTCTCCATCCGAACACTCTCTCTCTCTAGATATAGAATTTTCAAAATCCCATTTAAATGAAATCTAGCTTCCTATTTATACATTTTACAAAGCTAGGGAAAAATAGTCATTTCACTCCCTTAACCTCCTTACTATTCATTACTTAAGGACTAAGTTAACTTACTCCTTAAGTTTATTTAACACTTAAGTCTACTTAGCCTTTAAGTTTGCTTAAATCTTAAGTTTACTAAATACTTAAATTTACTACTTCCACCTCATTAGCTAACCTCCTTACTATTCACGAAACTTAGCCTTTAAGTTTCGTGGTTACATCTTTCGGGTTTCGTCCGACAGTTTTAAAAACTGCAATTCTCGGAATCCAAATATTTTTGGATATTTCGTTTTTCCTTTACCGATTAACTTTTACGTATTCCTCGGATTTCTGAAAAACTGAAAAACATTTTTTGCAATTGAGCATTTTCCTTCACGTTTTACCCTAACGTAGCTAAACGAATGAAAAGTACATAGTAACACTTTTCGTCGTTTTTATTTTATCCGATTTCTGTACGTTTTTCGAGAAAATTTTTTATCGGCTTACTTAACTTTTCAAGATATATTATCATCAAATCTTTTGATGGAATGTCATTTCGACATACCGAACTCTCAGAACAGCTTAGGTTATTCAAACCCTAACCCTTAGGTTTCGTCTAGTAAATAGTGCATATTTCGTCTTTTTCTCCGAAAATATTTTTGTTCCCGGAAAATTTTCATTTTTGTCTTGAAAATTATTACTCGTTCAGTCTAGCTCGTAGCCAAAATCCTCCCGACTTATAATCATCCTAGGTTCTAGAACAATTAATAAACACATAACACATAATATTATTAATAAAAATTCATTTTATTAACAACTAATTCTTTAAACTTAAATTCTGGAAAATCTAAATTTTTGGGGCGGTACAGTTGCCGCATGTTGAGTTCCTTTTGGGTGAAGAAATATTTGAGGCTTCTATAATCCGTATAAATCTCCACTTTCTCCCCATACAGGTAGTGTCTCCAAATTTTCAACGCAAAAAAGATTGCTGCCTACTCCAAATCATAAGTAGGATAATTCCTCTCATATATTTTGAGTTGTCGCGAGGCATAGGCTATGACTTTCTCATGTTGCATGAGAACACATCCTAACCCTTTTCCTGAAGCATCACTGTAGATAACAAATCCATCTGAACCAGATGGTATTGTCAGAACAGGTGCCGAAATGAGTCTCCTTTTGAGCTCTTGGAAACTCTTCTCGCATTCCTCGCTCCATACGAATTTTTTATCTTTCTGAGTCAGCTGAGTTAACGAAGTAGCAATTCGAGAAAATCCTTCCACGAATCTCCAATAATAACCAGCTAAGCCCAAAAAGCTACGCATTTCAGTCACCGACTTCGGTTGCTCCCAACTTTGTATTACTTCAATCTTCGACGAGTCAACAGATACTCCATGTTTTGACACCACGTACCCAAGAAATGCTACTTCCTAAAGCCAGAACTCGATTTCTTCAAATTTTGGCATATAGCTTGTTGTCACGAAGTCTTTGAAGTACCAGCTTCAAATGGTGCTCATGATCTTCATGGCTTTTGGAATAGATGAGGATGTCATCAAAAAAGACAACAACAAACTGATCCAAATATTCCTTGAATACATGGTTCATCATATCCATGAAATCAGCAGGAGCATTAGTCAATCCAAAAGACATGACTAAGAATTCATAATGTCCGTACCGAGTTCTGTAGGCAGTCTTCGGAATATCCTCAGTTTTAATCTTCAACTGATGATATGCTGATCGAAGATCAATCTTTGAAAAGAATTATGCTCCTTGAAATTGGTCATCAATGCGAGGTAGTGGATACCTATTCTTGATGGTGACATGGTTTAATTCTCGATAATCAATACAAAGTCGCATACTCTCGTCTTTCTTTTTTACAAATAAAACAGGAGCACCCCAAGGAGATGTACTAGGACGAATGAAATCGATGTCTAACAATTCCTGTAGTTGAACTTTTAACTCCTAAAGTTCAATAGGAGCCATTCGATATGGGGTTTTAAAAATGGGTTTTGTACCCAGTTCAAGATCAATAAAGAATTCAACTTCACATTCTGGGGGTAGACCAGGAAGTTCTTCAGGAAATACGTCAGGAAATTCACTAACAACAGAAATATTATTCAAATTTGATGTGTTTTTGTTCAAGTCCATAATATGGGCTAAGAAAGCTTGACATCCATTTTTTAATAAACGAATAACTTTATGGCTTGATATGGCAGTGATTGATTTTAGTGGTTTAGTTGCTTGAATTCGTATAATAGGTTGGTTAGGAATATGAAAACTAACAACCTTACGAAAATAATCAATGTTGACATGATGAGTGGTTAACCAATCAATCCCTAAAATCACATCAAATGCAAGTATCTTTAAAGAGATAAGATCAACAGGTAATGTGATTATGCCAACTTGGATTAAGCAAGATTTAGAAATAGTGGATGTGATAAAGGTTTCTCCTAACGGAGTCTCCATAGATAAGTCAAAGTCTAATTTCTCCGTAGTCAAGTTTAAATGTTGAGCACAAGCAGGAGAGATAAAACAATGGGTAGAACCGGTATCTGGTAAGGTATAAACTTCGCAAGAGTTCAAGATTAGCTTACCCGTGATCACCTCGTTTGGGTTTCTCGTATTTTGGCCAGTCACGACAAACGCCCTCCCATGAACCACCGACTTTGTTTTGTCCGTATTCGCCTTTGGTGCTGCCATCCCAGTTGGACTTGACTTCGCTACCAGATAAAATCGGGCTATGGGCCAAAGATATTCATCAGGTAATCATTCATCTTTGCACTACAGGCCAAAGATATTCATCAAGTATCACCATTAAGGACTGAGGATGATGAAAAACATTTTAGAGAACGAATCCAGTAAGATAAAAGGATAAAGTTTAGAGATTCGTACTTTAGATAACTCAAGTTTAAAAATACTCCATAATAAACCATAATGGAGTAAAATTTAAGAATAAAGATCAAAAACATGGATACAATCAAAGATAGTAACCATAATAGACATCTAGGACAAAGAAGAGAAAATTTCATTTTTCAGTGAATAGTATCGTATTTGTGAATAGTATCGTATACGTGAATAGTGTCGTATAAGTGAATAGTAACCCCGACACAAAAAGGTATAACTTCCACAATAAAATTTATATCAATATTTCAGCATAATGATATTGAAGAAAATAATATCATTTACGAAGAAAATATCATCCCTTACCTCAAAATAATAGTATTTTTGATCGAAATATCAGGTGTAAAGACGAATGAAACTTGCACTAAATAGCAACTCTCAAAGTATCTAAATACTCACAAAAATACGCTCGATAATATAGAGAGAAAGAAAACTTGTTTCTGGTGTGATTTTTAATTCTGACCTAAGCGCCTATTTATAAGAAAATGCTAGAACGCCATAGGAGACTAAATAATAAAATAATAATATAAGTTTCTTTCCTTTCTACGCATGCTTCAATTGAATTGATGAGAATCCATCTTGGAAGAAAAAAAATAGCAGCCCGCATGTTTTAAAAACAAAAGTGCGTCCCACCTAATTTTAATTAAAAAAATATTTAATTTTCGAAACTTCAATAATTCATAATAAATAGCCATTTTATCAGAAAAATATGAGTTTTATGTCCATTCCATACGAAATCAAATTCTCTACAACTTTGTAGCTTTAAGTTTTTCCAAATTCCAAACCGAAAATATCCGAAATCAACAAATGGATGATTTTCAATACCTCATAAAATTCATAATAAATCTTATGTTAATTTTTAACGGTTCAAAATTTATGGACATATACTCAACTTATATATGTATAACATATCCAAAAATCACAACAATCTAACGGTCGGATTAAAATTATAACTCACGCAATAGAACTTTAAGAACACTGATTTGATTTTTAATACCTTCATTCCGACAAAAATACTGATAAAACACCTCAACATTAATTACTTCAATTATATCCAAATAAATATTTCCTTCATTTATATCCACATAAAATAAATATTTCTTTATCATATAAATCAATAAATAATTATTCATAAATAATATTACAGAATCACAATAATGACAACCAGGCCGTTCCCAGGAAAGAGGGGGCTTTCCGATAAGGATTTCTCTCATCTTGGCGCAGCAATTAGGTGACCAAACCTCTCCTTGATGGAACTTTCTAGACATTGCCAATAATGCTATCTAATAATATTATTCAAGTAATATGAATTATTGATCTGATAATGGGAAATACTGTGCAGTGACAATTATTGAAATAACAATAATATAAAATATCAATGCAGCAATTATTGATAAAATAAAATATTAAATAGTAGTTACTGTAACAATTATTGAGTAGTGCTTTCTTACGTAAGAATCAATAATTCAAAAATATTATGTAATACCGCAGTGCATCTTTGTGCAACCACGCCAGACATCGTATTTTAACCACTGGGTATTCCAATAGTGTTAAGGGTAACAACTACGCCGTTATTTATAAAAACTCAAACTTGTCATTTTCTTCATCTGACAATTATTCTGTTATGTGGTCCACAAATGGTTGCGCCGTTGTATGAATATTCCCCGACAACAAGAATATTCCACGACCAAATGAATATTCCTTGACAAAAATGAATATTTTATAACCACTCACTTATTTTGCAAAATTTGCACATTTCACCTATAACGAAAGCATTATATCAAATTAATTCCTTATTATTTCAAGATAATGAATATAGGAAATTTAATTTTATTTATAAAAAATTGGGGTCTTACATAAGATGTTACCTTCGGTGAAGGTAAAATGGAGGAACCACAATACCGAAGAAGCAACGTGGGAACTCAAGATTAAAATAAAGAAATTTTTTCCTCATTTATTTATGTATAGTCGCGAGACTCTGGGGACATAATCCTTATAAGGGGGGAAGAATATAACGCCCGAGAAAATTGGATTTTTATGAGAATTAAATTTTTATTTGATTATATGGATTAAATAAATTTAATTGATTATTTATGTGACTAAGCTATGTGAAGGTTGTTCTATAACCTAGAATATGCGAATGTGGCTAGGATTTTGGCTACGTGATAGAATTAAAGTGTTTGAATTTCCAAGATGAAAATAAAAGTTTTCTGAGAAATTTCCGTAAAAACACTATTCACTGATTTATGCTCGGGAATTATTTTTTGAATTTCCGAGAAACGCGTAATGATAGAATTCTAAGACGAGATGGAATATCCAATAATATTTTAGTTATGGCAAACAAAGTTTTTGCTTGCGGACTTAAAACCTAACGGTTAGGGAAAGTGATTTCCGAGAAGGAATTGAAAAATGTATAATGAATTAAAGCGATGATCGTATAATACGTAGGTATTGTACGAGATAATGAATACGAGTATAATACGAGGTATTATACAAGTATGTATGAATGATGGTATGTCATATATGAATAAGTATACGAGTTAGAATACGAGAATAATACGTAGATTATACGTTATAAGGATTTAAGCCAAATGGATTGGACTTGTAGGATTTGTTAGGAATTGTACAATCCCAAGTATAAGAATGGTTAAGCCCAGTGGTAGAAATGGTTAAGTCCAATGTGAATTAATGAACAAGCCCAATGTTTGTTTAATGCAAGCCCAAGTATAAGTTAAGCTAAAATCCTAACGTAAGAACCATGGGTTATTGGATGATTAAAACACATGGGGGAACCCATGGGTGATCCAAAGTGTGATGGCCAAGAAAAAGTTGTGATGGCCAAGCAAAGAATGTGATGAACAAGTAAATGATAAGTTAAGTAAGGGCTAAGTAAACTTAAAGGCTAAGTAAAGTGCTTATACTTGATGGCTAAGCAAAGAATAAGCTAGGTGATGACCAAGTTTAGTAATGGCCAAGTAAGGTGCTTATAAGTAATGAGCAAGTAAACTTAATGGCTTGGTAAAGTGCTTATAATGTGATGAGCAAGTTAACTTAGTGCTCAAGTAATGAATAGTAAGGAGTTGATTAAGGAGGTGGAATGGCTTATTGACCATTAAGCCCTCATTTAGGATTTCTTATAAATAAGAAGGATGCTAGCTCATTTGTTGGTTGTTTCATTTCATCCAACATAATAAGTGCTTACTGGTTAGAGAGAAAAAGCTAAAAAACCTAGAAAAAGTTAGCCTTTGTTAATTCAAGAAGTAAGAAGGAGATTAAAGCTTAATCAAGTAATCTTCAAGGGTAAGAACCTAAACCATGATTCTCTTTCTCTTCAATTGTTAGAGAAGTGAGTAGTGGTAGAACATGTTTGCTAAGAAGAAATAGGAATGATTAATCAGAGGACTTAAGTCTTAATAAGCCGTGAATAAACATTTTGTTTATATGTAAGTTATGAACTAAGGAAGAACTTATACGAAACTGTAATATGTTTACATGACTGAAGTTGGTATAATAAGAGGATGTAAGGATGATGGTTAGAAGTCTAAAACCATGATAAGTCGTATGAAATGAAATCATAAGTAGATTATACTTTTATAAGTTATAAACTCATGAAGAACATGTAATAACTTATCATTTAAATAAGTTAAGGAATTTTTATGTTAAGATATTAGTATGATGGATTGAATCCATTTGAAACGATGAACAAATCATTTTCATTATGGCGGAACTCATGAGTTCGGACAATAATCGTCAAAATCGTGAAATTCTAAGAATGGAAGTCAAATTTTGACGTTGAGCTCGAAAATGTTGGTTTTCAATGGAGTATAGTCTCATTTGGCATTATAGAGTTGCGGACTCGAAAATGACTGAATTATGACTTAGAACGAAGAAACGAGCGTTTAACGTTCACCAACATTTATCATTTTCGTTAAAATGAACTAATAGATGAGTTTTTAGTTAACGGATTCAAAAATGGAAAATTCTTGCATAAACATGTAGAGTATGTAATTTCTGAGCTAAGGGATTTTGAATGAGCCAATTCGGACTTATAACAAAGAAGTTATGAGCCAGGAAGTTCATCGAAAAATTTAACTGTCAAATTTTTCTAGATCGAGGTCTCATGCGACGCCTTGTTGCCAGCAAAGAACTTGTTAGGTCGCGCCAGATCTTCGGGGACGAAGGGAGTGGCCACTGCAGAGTCAGCGTCATAGCCGCCACTCAAGGCATAACACTCAGGCCAGTAGTGCCATAAACAGCCAATGGATCATCGGAAAGTGGCATCGCAGAGCCACTAGTACAAAGGGATGCCGCGCCACGGTGCCGACAGTGGACTTTTGTTGACCAAGTTATTTGTGAACCCAATGGGTTGCAAGACAATTATGGCCACTGCAGAGTCACGCTGCAGTGCCACTCGAAGGCATAACACTCGCGCCGTAGTGCCATAAACAGTTGGGTCGGGTACTGGAAAGTGGCATCGCAGAGCCACTAGTACAAAGGGATCTTGTATGCCGCAAGTGTCTTAAATGATGGACTTTTGTTGACCAAGTTGTTTGTGAACCCAATGGGTTGTAAGACAATTATGGCACATGTAATTACTTAATGAACATGATAAGACCTTTCCTAAATCACTTTTATAGTGATGACTTTAGGAATTTAATGTTGTTTATTGAGTAGTTAAACAAAGAATGTAAGGTATAAGAAAGTTAACTTTATTCAATAATGGTGATGACTATAACATTGAGACTTAAAACTAAAAGTTATTAAGTAATACGTGTACATGAACGGTATGCAATAAGTGTACTTATCGAATGACGATTGAGTCTCGGATAGTAACGTAGGAACGGTAGTAAGCCGTGAGGAAGGATGATTATCTCAAAACGAGTTATATTAATGAAATAATTTCAGTTAAGTCATAGAAGAGAAAGAAGTTGGTAAGAAAGATGTAAATTATAACGGCAAGCCAGAACCAATAATTACAAATCTAATACATGATTAGATTGAGAAGAAGGGTAAGATTCATTAGGAAACATATATGTTCATTCATGGCCTAATGTGGTATGTTATATGGTTATGTGTTATAGAGACCGTAAAGACTCAAAGGAAAAGTAATTATATTGTAGTACACATTGAAGGCATGTTTTCTTAACGCTTGTCTAACCTTCGTGTTAGTCAGGTTTTCAGTGATTTATGTTATGAAATGCATGAATTGTTTTAAAGAAAGGATTGATACCAGTTTTAACTCGGCTAGACTAATATTGAAAGATTGATTGATTTATTTACAAGTCTTTCAATATAAAATTGATAACGCTATCCTACGCTAATTATTTGGTACGGATTCAAGGTAAGCTTGAGTAAAAATAAGCAAATGTATTTTACATCGATTATTCAATGGGCACACTAGGTTGCCAAAACGTAAACGTACATACGTTTAAAGAAGGTAGTGTTGATTAACATAGAGTACTATAGGCTTATCACCTAGTGTTAGGTTTTTTAATATTCATGAACGGAATCAATTTGCATAAAATAAGCAGAAACGTGGAAAATCAGAGTTTTAAAATTTTTACAAACCATATACCCGGATCACCCTTTATGCATAATTATTAATTAAATGAAAATATGAAGAACAAGAATCATACCCTTGAAGATTCGAGCTTCCTCAGGTACAAGTTCACCTCCAATCTTTTTCGCGTTTAACTTGAATCCACCGGGTTTGGTTCCTTCCTTTGATCAACGTTAACCACCAAAGTGTTTGGCCTCTAGAGGTGATCCACTAAGGAAGAAGAAATATTTAAGTAGAAGGGTGGTTAGCTAAACCCTAGTTTTCTATCTCTATAGAAAAAGAACGTACTCTCCAACTATTGGAATCACACCTGTTGTGAAAAAATCAACAACCACATCACCCATAATAAGACTCCTCTTATTTATAGATGTGGGCAACCCTCCTTAACAATTAAGGAATTGAGTTTTATTTTAATTAATTAAAATCCTTTAATTAATTAGTCTCCTAATCTTATTAGGAATAAATAAGAGTACTAATATTAAATTAATTCCCAAACTCCTTTAGGAATTAAATAATAATAATAGTAGTAATAATAATAAGACTCTTCTTATTAATTTTTATTAAATATTTTGAAAATATTAAATAATAATAATAAGCTATTTAATTTATTCTATCACCATAGATTAAATTAAATATACTTCACTTATTATTACAATTATGTTATTAACTTCTTAAATAATTATTCTTCCTTTTATGGTGTGACCCTTTAGGTTCTCCATATTAAACCGGTTGTGAATAAATCAATTAGAACAATTCTAATCTAATTTAAATAAATAAATTAAACTATTAATTTATTTAAATAAATAATATTTATTCTACAATAGGGATAAGCCTCCCTGGCGATCAACGACTTTCCACATAATATAAATTTCAACATTAATCATAAAAGAACCTTTAAGTAAATAGTTATCGTACAATTCAATCCTTCCACCATACAATGTCCCAATCAAATATAAAACATGGAATTACTGTCAAGTCTTATTTTATTTAATTATATGTATTTTGACTCTTAAATGCACAACACCAAATAATGCAAATTAGAAACTCCTTTCTAATTTCATTCTGAATTGGCCAAGGACTACTGAGTTGTCATTTATCGAATCACATAGGACATTTCTCTTCTTTTACTAGAAGTGGTAGATTCTTTATTGATCAAATATTATCTCCATGTACAACTTATTATACCTAAGCATACCCTTTAATATACACTATGGGTCTTAAGGAATAAGCCAAAGTATAACTCATCATACATAAGATACTATGATGATCTCAAGTCCAAGGATCACTTGTACTACTATCACTACAGGAATTCCTATTGACATGAAAGTAAAACTCCATTAGGTATTCCTTAGCTAGCCACGTTCAGTGAACTTGTTCTCTAATAAGCACCTACATACTTACTTTAGTGTCTCCACACAAATGATCGTGAGATCAATCATCCTCATCCAATGATC
The DNA here is from genome assembly GCA_020205615.1 of Panax quinquefolius. NCBI lineage: Eukaryota > Viridiplantae > Streptophyta > Magnoliopsida > Apiales > Araliaceae > Panax > Panax quinquefolius. Next base: position 43,618,258 of record CM035153.1, on the reverse strand, counting down.
AAGCAACGTATGTACCAATCTATCCGGATTCACTAATCCCCAATTTAGTAATCCAACGATTGGGAACTATTTTAGTTTTAAGCTTTCTAAAAATTTAGATCTCATTACAATGATCATCATCATTATTCTAAAAACATTGCTTAAAACTATGAGTTTATCACATATTACAAAACAACATCATGTAGATAATTAAAAGCATTTAATAAATTAATACTTTTTATTAATAAATGAATAAGATTGTTACAAAGTATATGCTTTATCATCAAACGTGATTGGCTTGTGTGCATACTACTTTCAATCTCCCACTTGCACTAAATCCAATCGCCATGGTATCTCATACCCTTCTTCTCTAAGTGACGATTATCCTGATATTGGATAAGCTTTAGTTAATGGATATGTAATATTGTTCTTGAGAGTCCAATATCTCTATAGTGATTTCCCATCTTTCAATGATTCCTATAATCAAATGAAAGTGCCACAACATATGTTTAGATCCAAGACGAGACTTAGGAACTATTCCTAGTTCTGTAATGAACTTTTCATCCAAACAATCAACTTGTAACTTCATTTATAGCTATATACTTTGTCTTTATCACTAAACTAGCAACTCTTTGTTGTTTGGAACCTTTCCAATTTACTACACCATTGTTCAAGGTAACGCTTTACCTTAAAGTGGATTTTAAATTGTATAAAACATGTAACACACATTTTAAATTTTAAGTACAATTATTATATCACACCGTTTCATAATTTGATTAGGCTTGTGACTAATTCGTATCACCACTTTATACTCATGTTCTCTCTTCTAGTCCCAGCTACACTTTTATTACCTGAAAGGGGTGGTGAAGTAAACGGGTGAGCACAAATAGCCTAGTAAAGAATATCATGACTTAAGATAATTAAATTATCTAAATAATTCAAATATTTAGAACATATGGTAGAAGATAAAAGTTTTCAACCATAATAGCAGCGAAATCAACAATCCATTAGAAGAGTCAAGTAGAACATAATGTCTATCTCCTCTAGATTAAAAGTCCATCGTTAATATTTCATTCCTGTAATACTCATCAACAGTTCTTTGTTATACCCAAGACAAAGAGAACTCTCATCAACTGTCTTCACCTGAACCATAACAAATTATAATTAAATAATAATTCATATTTATAATCAGGTAAATCAACAGTCCATCTTTGCAATACAAGCCTAAGACATACAACTGTAAAATTAATAACGCTAAGACTCAGCTCAATAGTATCACGACCATGAATTATCCATGCACTACGGGCCAAGGATATTCGTGTTTTCACCAATGGTCATGATTATACCAAATAATCCGTGTTCATAATCATGCCAATCAACAGTCCATCTATGCACAACTGGCCAAAGATGACTTTTACCACATCATTTGTAACATTATGGTCACGATTATACCGAATAATCCCTAGTCATAATCATACCAAGTCCATCTATGCACTACGGGCCAAAATGACTTTTACCATATTATTTGTAACATTACATTCACGATTATACCGAATAATCCCTGGTCATAATCATACCAAGTCCATCTATGTACTACAGGCCAAAGATGACTTTTACCACATCATTTGTAACATTACGGTCATGATTATACCGAATAATCCCTGGTCATAATCATACCAAGTCCATCTATGCACTACGGCCAAAGATGACTTTCATCACAATATAAACATGACAATAATATATATAATGAATGAGCATAAATAATCAAAACAATAAGATAAAATAGATCTTTGTTATTTTCAACTTAATTATTCATAGTCCAAATTGCTAACATAATAATAGTTCGCGGATGTAATTTTCGGAGGAGTTACCGGGTATTCCACTGGACAGGGAGGTTGAGTTTGTAATTGATCTGTTACCGGGAATGGCACCAGTTTCAAGGGCACCATATCGAATGGCGCCAGTTGAGATGAAGGAGTTGATGGTTCAATTACAAGAACTATTAGATAGAAAGAACATTCAACCAAGTGTGTCTCCTTGGGGAGCACCGATATTGTTTATAAAGAAAAAGGATGGGTCATTAAGGATTTGTATCGACTATCGAGAGTTGAACAAGTTAACGATTAAGAATAAATACCCGTTGCCCAGGATCGATGATTTATTTGATCAGTTAAAAGGGGCAAAGCATTTTTCTAAGATAGATTTGCGCACGGGGTATCATCAGTTAAAGGTGAGAAAGGAAGATGTACCTAAGACGGCGTTCAGAACTCGTTATGGTCATTACTAGTTTTTGGTGATGTCGTTTGGGTTAACTAATACGCCAGCAGCATTTATGGATATGATGAACAGAGTGTTCAAACAGTATTTGGACAAGTTCATCATAGTGTTCATTGATGAAATTCTAGTCTATTCAAAGACGCCAGAAGATTATGCAGAACATTTAAGGATAGTGTTGGAAACACTAAGGAAGGAGAAGTTGTATGCGAAATTCACGAAGTGTGAATTTTGGCTTGAGTGAGTCCAGTTTCTAGGGCATGTTATTGATAAGGATGGCATTTCCATGGATCCAGAAAAAGTAGAAGTACTTAATGAGTGGGAGCAACCGAAAATGCCAACCGAGGTTCGGAGTTTTCTGGGGTTAGCGGAATACTATAGAAGGTTCATTCCAAACTTTTCTAAAATAGCTACTCTGTTGACAAATCTGATAAGAAAGTCGGTAAAGTATGTGTGGACTGAAAAATGTGAGAACAGTTTTCAGGAGTTGAAGAAGAGGTTAAGTGAGGCACTTGTATTGTCCTTACCATACGATACAGGAAATTTTGTAGTGTATAGCGATGCTTCACATAAAGGACTGGGTTGCGTGCTCTTGCAGCATAGCAAGGTCATTGTGTATGCGTCACATCAATTAAACGATTATGAGAAGCTCTATCCTACCCATGATCTGGAATTGGCAGCTATAGTTTTTGCCTTGAAGATATGGAGGCATTATCTATATGGTGAGAAGTGTGAGATATACACGGACCATAAAAGTCTGAAATATATCTTCACATAGAAGGAGTTGAACATGAAACAGAGAAGATGGTTAGAGCTGATAAAAGATTATGACTATGATATTTTATATCATCCGGGAAAGGCAAATGTAGTAGCTGATGCGCTAAGTAGGAAGGGTAGAGAGAAACTATCAATGTTAATAACTCAGAATGAGTTGGTAACAGCGATGGAAAGAATGGAGCTAGAAGTTAAGTTACCGGAGGAAGTGGTGGAAATGTTATTTTCCATGGAAACCTAACCGACTATAGTGGAACGGGTTAGGGGAGTACAATTGAGTAACGAGGAATACAAGTAGATACAGAAGAGGATAGAAGATGAAGAGAAGACTATGTATAACCTCGATAAGGAGGGATTACTTCGTTTTGAAGGAAGAATGTGGGTTCCGAATGATCCCGAATTAAAAGAGAAGATAATGATGGAGGCTCATAGTTTGAGGTACTCGATACATCCCAGTAGTACGAAGATGTATCAAGACCTTCGTCATAACTTTTGGTGGCTGAACATGAAAAGGGAGATATCAGAATACGTTAGTAAGTGCTTAACTTGTAAAAAAGTTAAGGCTGGACACCAATGACCTAGCGGGTTGTTGCAACCATTAGAAATTCCAGAGTAGAAATGGGAGCATATCACAATGGACTTTGTGGTGGGACTTCCAACAACAAGAAAAGGATACGATGCTATTTGGATGTTAGTGGATCGATTGATGAAATCGGCTCATTTTCTACCAATAGGAGTTAGGTATAACCTAGATCAGTTAGCTAAGTTGTATGTCAAGGAAATTATTTCCAGACATGGAGTACCTGTTTCGATTGTGTCAGATCATGATCCACGATTCACATCAAACTTTTGGAGGAGTTTGCAAGAGCAAATGGGAATGCAGTTAAGATTGAGTACGGCGTATCATCCTCAGAGGGATGGATAGAGTGAACGGATAATTCAAACGCTTGAAGATATGTTAAGATCTTGCATTATGGATTTCAAAGGGAGTTGGGACGAATATATACCGTTGGTGGAATTTTCGTACAACAATAGTTTTCACGCTAGTATATGCATGCCGCCTTACGAAGCGTTGTATGAAAGGAAGTGCCGAACTCCATTGTGTTGGGATGAGGTGGGTGAACATCGAATGTCGGGACCTGAGATGGTACAGTAAATGGCGGACATGGTGAAGATAATACGTGCTCGATTAGTTGCAGCCCAAGATAGGCAGAAGAAGTTTGTAGATCCTCACAGAGAGAAGCGAGAATTCGATGTAGGATTTTTTGTGTTTCTGAAAGTATCACCTTGGAAGGGGAATATACATTTTGGAAAGAAAGGGAAGTTGAGTCCAAGGTTTGTAGAACCTTTTGAGATTTTAAGAAGAGTAGGAGAGGTGGCTTATGAAGTAGCCTTACCTCCAAAAATGGAACGCATTCATAATGTGTTTCATGTGTCTATGTTGCGTCCTTATAAACCAGAATATAAACACGTAATAGAGTATGAATCTATCCAAATAGAGAAAGATTTATCATATGAGGAACTTTCGATTCAAATTATTTATAGGAAGGAACAAGTATTAAGAAATAAGGTAATACCTTCAGTGAAGGTGTTATGGAGAAACCATAATGCTGAAGAAGCAACATGAGAACTAAAGAGTAAAATGATGGAAGATTTTCCTCATTTGTTTATGTAATTATAAGCTAGATTCTAGGGACAGAATCCTTATAACGGGGAGAGAATGTAACGCCCGAGAAAATCAGATTTTTTATGACAATTAAATTTTTATTTGATTATATGAATTAAATGAATTTAGTTGATTTATTTTGTGAGTACGCTATATGAAGGTCATTCTATGACTTAGAATGTGCTAATGTGGTTAGTAATCTGGCTACGCGCTAGAATTAATTGATTAGAATTTCCAAGACGAAAATAAATGTTTTCCGAGAAATTTCCGTAAAAACACTATTCGTCCGTTTCTGTTCGGGGAATTATTTTGAAATTTTGAGAAACGCGTTATGATAGAATATTGAGATAAGATGAAATATCTGATAATATTTCATTTATGGCAAACGAAGTTTTCACCTGCGGACTTAAAACCTAAGGGTTGAGTATATTGATTTCCGAGAAGGAAATGAAATACATAGAAGGAATTTTGTTATTGTTAATGTGTGTGTTATACTAGGATGATACTAACTAGTATCTACGTATAATACGATGGGTTAATACGAAGTACAATACAATTTTTGTATGAATATTATACAAAGAGAATATGTTTATTATACGTATGGAATACGATTTGTATTATAGAATTAAGTTAAGACTTAAGGTTAATTCATTTGAGTTGGATTATGTTTAGTCCAATCAATTGAATGAGCAAGCCCAAGGGATTAAGTGTTAAGCCCAACTCAAGGCCCAATATAAGATAGGTTAAGCCCAATGTAAGAAAACCGAGCCGTGGATCGAACCGGTGGGTCACCGAATGGGTAAAACCCACGGGGCAACCCATGGGGATGACGCATGGGAAAGAGTGGGCCGGCCTTGGTGTGCAAGCCAAGCTTAATGCTTGGTCACCAAGCATTTTACTTGGTGACCATGAGTGAATAGTAAGGAGGTGGTGGGGGTTTAATGTCTACATTGCCCTCCATTCTATTTTCTATAAATAAGAAGCTAGGTTTGGTCATTTGAGAGTTTTTCAATTGCCCAACTTAGATTATTTGAGAGAGAAAGAGAGCTAGACTCACAAATCATACACTTTGGAAGCTTTGACTTAGAGTTTTCCAAGAGATTTCATAAGAATTCTTGAGGTAATACTCCTTGTTTCTCATTTTCATCTCTTTTGATTTTTTTTATCATGAAGAATCATAAATAGGTGGTATGTGTCTTGTATAGTGGATTAAAGATGACTTAGTATAGATTCAATCTCTATAAGTCATGAGATCATAAGAATCATGAGGTTCGATATAGTTTGAAACCATGGAAATATTGATTGTTGAGATCGATTGTTGATAAACGATTGAACTCCATCAATACGTTAATATATGCATCTTGCTTGGTTAGGATGTAGATGTGAAGTCCATGGAGTATTCCATGTGATTTGGCTTAGAGAACATTAGTAACGAAGTTATGACGAATTTCACTGAAATAGACGTTAAACGTCAAAAACGTTGAAATTTCGGAATGGTAGTCGAAAATTGTCGTGAGACTTAAAAACCTTCTTTTTCAATGTCAACACATGAGATAGGGTATTTAAGAGTTGTGAGTTTGAGAATCGTCGGATTCCGACTTAAAACGAAGAAAACGACCATTGAACGCTCATTAACGTTTATGAACGTTTAGAAAATGAACTCAATAGTGAATTTTGAGTTAACGGATTCGAAAGTGTCGAATTATTATATGAACGCATAGAGTATGTCATTTATAACGTGTAGGCTTTTGAACAGACCAAATCGGACCAATAACAAAGAAGTTATGGCTCTAGGAATCTCACTAAAATTTTTATCACATTGAAAAATTTCGGTGCTAAGATCAGCCTTGTACTGACATAGTGTTAAATGTCGTGGCCACATACAAATACGCATAATATTAGCTCTTTATGTTAAATAAATGCCTGCGGTGCGATCCTAGTACTAGGAAGCCCACACCGCGGTGCGAGTGCAATGTTGTTGATAGTGACTTAGGTTTTGAATTTCGATTATTCAGAGACCTAAAGAAGTAATGTTTGTACACATCATAAGTGTATTAAAACTATTCCTATACTACCTATTCTAGAGTATATGGTATTGAACTTCGAAATTGAATACATGATAATAAGTTATGAATGATGAACAAAGTTGGTACATTATCAACGATGTTCGAGTCCGGTTAATAACGTAAATTGATTAATAAGCCGGGACGAAGGATAATAAGTCAAGTTGACTTTATTAATGATATTAATTTAACAAAGACATAGAAGAGAAAGAAGTTGGTAGGAACAATGTGAATAGTTGTTTGATAGCTAATTATAGTGTGCTATGTGAATATATCATGTAGATTCTGTAAAGGCTGTGGTCAGTAGATTAAGTTATTTGAAGACGCTGAAAGGCAAGTTTTCTTAACGCTTGTCTAACCTTAAAGTTAGTCAAGTTTTATTTGATTCATTGTACTGAATTGCACAACTAGTTTTAAAGAAAGGGTCAATGCCAGATTTAACTCGGCTAGACTACTCGTAAGATATAGATTGAATGATATTCATATCTTTCTATATAGAAATGTTAACGCTATCCTATGCCAAGTAATTGGTACGGATGTGAAGGTATGGTTTGTCTATGAATAAACAAAAGTATTTTTCACGATTATTCGATGGGCATGCGAGTTTGCCAAATATTAAACATAAATACGTTTAATGAATGAGTGTTGATCAACATAGAGTACTATAGGCTGATCACCTAGAAGTGCTCATAAGTAATGCGGATGTACAGCCTTAGTGTTGTGATATCCTTTTCAAGAATGAAAATAGAAAAGTTATCGTTCATGGTCTATCAATAGGTTCGTAATTCTAATCTACTCTATACTTTGGGAATTGATGATATGAAATGTTAAAGTATTATTGTTTCATAATACTTCATAACTATTTGTTCAGTTATGTAGGAATTGTCATATAATTCACGAATGTGATATTACTGTTATCCTTTGTTAAAACTTGCTGAGCTTGTTATGCTCACTTCTTGCGTGAATTATATGACTGCGGGTAAGGATGAACGTACTAAGAATGCTAAGAGAGATAAGGGCAAAACTAAGTTGGATGCTTAGCCATCGTGTAATAGATTAGTATGTTTGTATGTATTATACATTATGAACAACAAACGATGTAATCGGTTTATGAACGTGGGAAGGATTATACTTTGATTGTAATAAGAAGATAGTAATTACATTCATTTTGTTGAATTTCAATGGAATGGTTGTATAGTTATGAGTACAGTGTAGCACCATATGTCGGGTTGGAAGATACACGGATTTGGGGGCGTCACAGGTTGGTATCAAAGCTTTAGGTTATAAAACTTAAGGGGGGAAGAACCTTAGGCTAATAACCTCGTAAGGAAGGTAAAGTCCGAAGAAAGAAATTCGAGTTGAATGAATTAATAAAGTATTGAGAAAACTCAGTACCGAAAGAATTTAAAAGATGAAAAGTAACCCTAAATAAATTAAATATGATTTGTGCTTATACTATTGTGTATTATGTACTAATCAACTTGTTATGTGTTATTGTAGATGTCAATCGATAGCATGATGTATAGAGACATTCATGTAGTGAGTGAAGAGTTAGTGAACCAAGTGGAGGTAGTACCTATGCCAGTGGCGGAGGTACCGTTAGTGGTTCTAGAAGACTCGGACATTGAGGAGTACATCTTTGAGGAGGAATACTCTGAGGAGACGATGGGGTTAACATCATACCTTAATGAGATGCTTGATGTGGAGGAGGAAATGGAGGTAACATCGATTAATACGGTGGTACCTACTCAGGAGCCAACACCTCCGGATGCAATGAGATCATTGTATTTAATTGTGTTGGATGGGAATGTGCATCTGCGCACCGTGGTGCAGACACAGAACGAGGAAATAACCACTCTATATGAGGCGAAGGAATCTACAGAGGCAGATTTTGAGATAGAGCACGACGAGAAAGTGCTTATGAATAGATAAGGCACGTGACTATAAGGAAGAGGTCGTAGAGCTTCGAAAGAAACTGGTTGAGAAAGACAAGAAAATAGCTAGGATGTCATACATCCATGAATGCGCTCATGAGGATTTCAAGCTAAAAATTGTTTTTTATTCTATTGAGTCAGGGCAGACTCGACATACCATAATTCGGGATATTGTTTCGATTCCAGCGAATCAGAAATATGAGAATGTCATTCGGTAGTGTTAGGAGATCGTTAGATCTTTTTGTATATGTGTAGTGACGTAAAACCCTCTTTTGTATAATTAAAGGGTAGTCTTTTTGTAAATCCCAATTTTTGTAGAAGTCAATCGCGGGATAGTATGTAATAGCTTTTTGGCTAAAGAAACATGATGTAAATAGTGTTGACTATGAAAGCATATTAATATAATGAAGTTTTTATTTGATGTGCTTGTTGTGGTATGAGTGGTTGTTGTTGTTTGAGAATGAGAACCAAATAGCTAAATAGATAATAACGAAACTTTATTTATTTAATCAGAATTATGTCGCCAAGAAGGAGACAACGTAACCAAGAGGCCGAGTCTCATAATGAGAATCAGGGGGGTCCTAATAACCCTATGCAAGAGTTTGTTATTTTATTAACGGCTGCATTTAACCAAGTGGGGGGAGGTATTCCTGAAGCTCCTAGGGTAGACCTTCAAGGAATTTAAGAGAGTGGGTCCTCCTGAGTTTCAAGGAACGACGGACCCACTAGAAGCCCAGACATGGGTAAAAGAAATTGAAAAGGCGTTTGTGATAACAAACGTAGGTGAGGCGCAGAAGACTTCTTTTGCGACTTACATGATGAAGGGGGAAGCCAACTACTGGTTGGAGGCTCACCAGGGTGGGGCTAGGACAGAAGCTGTTACGTGGGAACAGTTTAAGAAGGTCTTCTTCGAGAACTACTTCCCTACTAGCATGCAAGATAGAATGGAGATTAAGTTCTTTGAACATAAGCAAGGGGATATGACAGTTCCCCAGTATGCTGCCAAATTCAATGAATTGGTGAGGTTTGCTCCACATCAGGTGGATACGGAAAAGAGAATGGCGCGCAGGTTTGAGCAGGGTTTAAAACCCTGGATCTATAGTAGAATATCAGTTTTTCAGAGTGCTTCCTACGGGACCATTATGGAAAAGGCGACTAGAGCAGAAGGTGGTGGTGAGGCATTGTCTCAGTACCACAAAGAGCGAAAGAATAAGAGTAAGTTAGAGGGAGTAGGTAAGGCTGAAGTTGCCAGCGGAAGCGGCAACTTGCCTAAGAGGAAGAGGTTCAACCCTGGGAATACTAGGGTAGAATAGGGAGATCCTAAGCGTAGAACGGAGGCATGCAAGACATGCGGAAAAACTCACATGGGAGTCTGTTTAAAGGGGAAATTAGTCTGCTACAACTGTGGGCAGGAGGGGCATTTGTCACCCAACTGTCCTAACCCTAAGAAGAACCAGGGGTGTTTTGTCTGTGGGTCTTTCGACCACATGGCAAGAAATTGCCCGAAGAAAGGTTTAGAGGGAAATAAGGGTTCTGGTAGTGGTAAATTAGCCATTACTGGACAAGCACTATCAGTGGGTAGACCCTTAGCTCATACGTTTAATATGACTGTCTAAGATGCGGTTTCATCAATGGATGTGGTAGCAGGTATAATTTCGGTCAATGAGATAAATGCTTATGTGTTATTTAACTCGAGTACTACTTGTTCTTTTATAGAGTGTGAATTTGCTAAGCAATTAGGTTTAATCCCTGAAAAGTTAGCACTACCTTTAGATGTTAAGGTAGCAAACGAAGAGATAATCCCCATTGAACATATTCATAAGGGTTGTTGCGTAGATATTAGAGGGGATAAATTATCGGTAGATTTGGTACCGATAAAGTTAAAAGAATTCAATGTAATTCTTGGTATGGATTGGTTGATTAACCATAAGGCGATAATAGATTGCCATAGGAAAAGTGTAAACCTTCGGCTTTCTAAGAAAACCAAGGTGGTGTTTTTCGATAGTAAATCACCGAGACGCTCTTGTTGTCTGTTGATGAAATAAGCTAGGAAGATGTTGAGAAAAGGGTGTGTAGGTTATCTGTGCCATGTTGTGGATACCCAAAAAGTGGGAACATCCTTGGACCATATACCTATAGTGCAAGAGTTCGCGGATGTATTTCCAGAGGAGTTACCGGGTATTCCACCGGACAGGGAGGTTGAGTTTGTAATTGATCTGTTACCGGGAACGACACCAGTTTTAAGGACACCATATCGAATGACGCCAGTTGAGAAGAAGGAGTTGATGGTTCAATTACAAGAACTATTAGATAGAAAGTGCATTCAACCAAGTGTGTCTCCTTGGGGAGCACCGGTTGTGATGCCCCCAAAATAGGTATACATCACCTATTCTGAGTCGCCAAATATATGGTACAGAATATAAATACAATCTTTAATATACAATAAGAGAGCTGTGAGTTTTAATACAAATACTATCTTCAAGACAATATCCATTCTCAGAATAAGTCCTCATTACATTTATTGTCACACTATTTAACAGAATAGTGAGAACTACTAATACTATCATCTGGTCCATCACTCCGTTCCCCGACTCGTCTCAGCTATATTCTCATTTCCTGAAGAGAACAATGAAAGAAAGGGTGAGCTCAACTAGCTCAGTAAGAGATATTATGACTAAGATAATGCAGATTAAATTATCATTAGTCTACAACAATGTTAAACTGATAAAATACAACAGACATCAAGTTTAACTGCAGTGGGACAAACAATCCATTAAAAGAGTCAAGTAGAGAATAAAATCTACTATCTTTTATGATTTAAAAGGTTTTTCATCACTTTTATCGCTGAGACTCAGCTTAATAAATAATCCACATCATCGAATCACCCCTACACTACGGCCAAGGATATTCTTTAGTATCACGACCACAAATTATCCATGCACTACGGGCCAAAGACATTCGTGTATTCATCAATGGTCATAATCATGCCAACAACTGTCCATCAATGCACTACGGGCCAATAAGGACTTTTATCACATAATTTGTAACATTACGATTATGATTTTACCAAATAATCCCTGGTCATAATCATACCAAGTCAATCTATGCACTACAGGCCACAGATGACTTTCAAAAATATAAACATGAGGATGATGACAATGATATAAGTATTTAATAAAACAAGTTCACGAATTAATTTATCCAGGAACTAATAACGTCCAAATTGTCAACATGATACTTCATTGTAGAGTAAAATTCAAGAATGCTTAGAATAATATTTCCATGAAAAGATACTGGATGAAGCGCAAATATCAAGGATATTCCACTAATTTCATGGAGTATAGAAGTCAAAACTTTAACCAACTGAGTATAATAAGGAATGGAATAACAAAAGAAATCACCAAGCATGCGGTAGACCGTAGAGGCAGGTTATTCCAACAGAAAAATAAAAATGAAACCAGGTCTGGCGTAAAACGCACAGACAGGATATTCCAACAAAATAATAAAGACGGAACTAGGTTTAGCGTAAAATGTACAGAGAGGATATTCCAACAGAATAATAAAGACGGAACCAGGTCCGGCATAAAACGCACAGACAGGATGTTCCAACAGAATAATAAAGACGGAACCAAGTCATGCGTAAAGCACAGACAGGATGTTCCAACGGAATGGTAAAGAATAAAATAACAGAAGAATTTCACCATGTATGCAGTACTTCGCAGAGACAGGTTATTCCAACATAATAATAAAAAATGGAATAACAGAAGTTCTCTTCATGAATACAAAAGAAATAATACCCTTTACCTTAGAAGAAACTGGATACTGGAATAGTGAGGTAGCAGGCTTCTCTTTATCTATAGATTTTCTCTCTACAATTTCTCTCTATAATAATTTCTCTATAGCTTTAGTGAATTGGTGAGAAATGAAGGAAGAATGAGCTTCTATTTATAGAAAAATATAGTTTCAATAATTGCACGTTTTGGGGCTCAAAAAATTACAATACAATACCTCCAACTTTTCCTTTATTTTTAATTTAGTCATGCAAGTATTATTAAACTTTCACCACCTCCCCTAATAGTAAATAATGTGATTCAATAGTAAATCATGTGAATCAATAGTTATACACATGTGAAAATACGAATTATAGTATAGTACCTCCATCTATACCTCCATTTTTAACTTAGTCATGCAAATATTATCAATCTTGCACAAACTCCACTAATAGTAACAAGAATGTTAAACAGTAGTATACACATGTGAACAAATAGTTATAATCAAGTGAAATAATAGCAATCACTTGCTCATTTATCCGGTTAAATACTCGATTTATCGATATAACCTCCATACATCAATTATTATCGAAATAAATGTCAATTTTCACTAACACAAGTAATTCCAACACAATGAAACTATTTTTATCAACAATATAAATTTTGAAATTTCAAAGTTTAACTTTTCCAAAAAAACTCAACTGTTGACTTTTTGAAAATTTTGTGTTTATAGACTATTTTTACTAATTTCATCATTCCGGACTCAAATATCACATCCGTGTCTCCAAATTCAACTCCGAACACAACTTCAATTTTAATAACATTCATCATTAATATTATAACTCACAATATTTATCAACCAGGTCGTTCCCAGGAAAGAGGGGGCTTTCCAATAAGGATTTCTCCTTATTGGCGCGCAATTAGGTGACCAAACCTCTCTTTAACATAACTTCTAGACATTGTAAATATTGCAATTTAATAATATGAATAACTTTGTCGTCTCAATTATTGATTTAATAAAGTAACATATTATGCAGATGATACTGTGACCATAATCAAATCAATAATATGAGAGATATGATGCAGCAATTACTGTAGCAATAATTGAGTATAACTGAGTGACTTCTCGAGTAAGCATCAATAATCAATACCGTGTGCTACTATGCAACCACGCGTATTACTGTACTTTAACTACCAAGTAGTTCAACAGTATTAACGGTAAAACTTTCGCCGTTATTTTCATAAAAAATATTTTTGTCATTTTCTTAATCTGACAATAATTCTGTAGTGGGGTCCACCAATGATTGAGTCGTTGTATGAATATTCCTTGCTAAAATGAATATTCTCCGACCAATCGAATATAATATAACAACTTGCATACTTTGCAGAATTTATAAATACTACCCACAACTATAACATTATAACAAATTCATTCTATAATATTAAAAAAAATATTTCGAGAAATTTAAATCTTTATTCATAAAATCTGGAGTCTCACAATCTCCCCTCCTTATGAAATTTTGCCCTCGAAATTTACGTACGTACCTAGTATGATAAAGAGTTGAGGACACCTTGACTTCATTTCATATTCCAACTCTTGAGGTATAACCTTGAATACCTTTATCGTCGAAAACATCACACGTTGCATATGTGCATGCTCTATGTCCTCCGATTGCCTCTAAATGCACATTAGTCCCTAAAATAGCCATTTTAGGACTTGATACCGACCTCAAATCTCAAAACATAAAGAATCAAAGTTATAGGTCTACTCGTTATCATTCCGAATCTTCCTGAATCACCTCAATCAGAGTTCGTATGAAAAAGTTATGCCTAATTTACTATAGGACGTCCGGATAGATTTTGGTTTAACACTTGACCAGCGCCTAGGCGCCTAGATTTGGCCTTGGGAAAGTGCCTAGGCACCCAAGAGCAGAATCTAAGTGCCGAGCCTAGCGCCTAGGCGCTCGACCCTTGGCACTTAACTCCAATTTTCTAGATTTTGCAACTTTTGGCACACATACTTCAAATCTTCATAACTTCTTCATCCGTTATCGGAATTAGTCCATTTTTGAGGCTATGGAAATCTTGTAACATGCTCTATAAAACCCCCAAGAATTCATAATTTTTCAGCTTCATTAATTATTCCAAAATTTGGCTCTAAAGTCCTCCAAGACTAAGTTTTTACTAACAATGATACGTCAAAAATGTTATGAACACGCGACATACTTGGCGGTAAAACAAGTCTATAGGCCATAGATCCTACTCGATCGAGGATTTCAAATGGGCCAATTAAATCAAGGGTTGAGATTTCCTCTCTTCATCGATTCTTGCTTCTAGAATAACGCCCTTTTGAACCTTCTTCTTCACATTCATCAGCTCCGGGTGTGTAGCTTGAGCGGCCTTTAACTTTATCGATTAGAGTCGATTATACTCATATATTTGATATCACCACTTGGGTCCCTAGATTCTTTAACTCAATCTTCATCATTTGTAAGTTATACAAAATGGGTTTTTGTGTTAACAATGTCACACTCGTAACCGCATACGATCTTCTACTCAATGTGTCAGCTACCATGTTCGCTCTTCCACGATGATATTGAATGGTATGGTCGTAATCTTCAACAGCTCGAGTAAACGTCTTTGGTGCATTATACATTCGTTTTGGTTGAATTAATATTTAAGGGTTTTAGAAATGGGCTTTGTACTGGGGTCAATACAAAATTCGAATTCACGCTCTAGGGTTAGGCTAAGAAGTCTTCAAGAATACGATAGAAAATTTATTAACAATAGAAATATCATTCAAAACTGTGACACTCATCCATAACTTGGATAGTACGTCACATTGATATCTATCAACTTGCCATCATCATTCACGATGTCGCTTACAGAAAGTCTGACTTCGGTGCATTCCACACAAGAAAGTCAACAACGAAAGGGTCGGGGCTCATTACTTATGGCTTGATATGACAATGATTGACTTTAGTGGTTTGGTTGCTTGAATTTGTATAACAGGTATGCTAGTAATATGAAAGCTAACAACCTTATGAAAAGCATGATGAGAAGTTAACCAATCGATTTCTAAAATCACATCAAAGGCAAGTATTTTCAAAGAGATAAGATCGACAAGTAATGTGAAAGTGTCGATTTGAATCAAACAAGATTAATAAACAGTGGAGGTAACAAAGGTTTTTGCTAATGAAGTTTCAACTAATAAGTCAAAGTCCAACTTCTCTTGAGTTAAATTTAAACGTTGAGCGCAAGGAAGAGAGATAAAAGAATGGGTAGAACCGGTATCTAATAAGGTATAGGCTTCACAAGAATTTATAATTAACTAACCAGTGCTAACTTCGTTCGGGTTACTCGCTTTTTGAGGAGTCACGAAAAATGCTCTCCCTTGCACTACCGGCTTTGACTTTTCTGGGATGGTCTTTGGTGCCTCCATCCTAGCTGAACTTGTCTTCGTTGAACGACAAAATCGGGCTAGGTGACCTTCTCTCCACAATTATAACATACTTTGACGGCATTGCGCAGTTTGGACTGATGTGTCCTTGCCCTCCGCATTTGAAGCATATGATAGGTGGTCATTCTCCTTCCTTAACAACGGGTGCTGGTGCTGACGTCTTTCCATCATTGTTGAATCTTTTCTTCTTGAAATGTCCATTCTTATTGTTTTGGCCATGATTACCACCGAAGTGGTCACCATTTCTGGCATGCTGATTCCCTCCACGCTTATTGTCACCGCTTCAATGACTGCTATCACTAGTATTATCATTTTGTCGGCTGCTCTCTTTTGGTTGGGTTGACTCATTATCGCGCTCCAATAACTAAGCCCTATTAACAACATCTGAATACAAACACAGTTTATGAGAGATAAGATATTGATGTATCTCGGGTTTTACACCTCTTACAAACATTCCCATCATTCTCTCCTCATTATCTACCAAATGGGTCGCAAACCGAGACAACTCGGTAAACTTGGCTTCGTACTGCGACACGGTCATGTTGTTTTACTCCAGCTTGATGAACTCTACCTCTTTCATATGACGAGTACTTTAGAGAAATTACTTGTTGTTGAACAATTCTTGGAACTTCTCCCAAGTCATCTTCAGTGTGGCAGGTTGAGTACGTTTTATAGATTCCCACCAGTAATCTGCCTCTGCACGAAACATGAAGGTGGCAAAGGGAACCTTTTGCTCCTCGGAGCATTCCAAGATATCAAATAGCTTGCAGATCTGCTTTATCCACGTCTCCGCCTTAAGTGGTTTTGGCTCTCCGAAAAACTCCGGTGGTCCCAGTTCCTTGAACTGCTTAGTAGTGACCAATCGGGGCTTGCCATTGTTTCCACCTATATTTTGAACATGCGTCTCTCTTACCTGATGTTGCATGAATTGCATAAAGCCTCTGAACATCCCATCATTCATCATCTGATTGGTGTTGTTATTTACTTGAGGATTATTATCTTCATGTTGCACATTATCCTGCGTATTAATCGTTAGTGACTCAACGGTCTCATGTGCTTCATTGCTGATCTCAACATTTTCAGATGCCATTTTCAAATACTGCCACAAAACAAGGGTTAATTAACATATCACATATTATCCCTATACTCTGACCGACCAATTAAATACCAAACAAACTTAGGTAGGTCATAATAGCGAAGGAATTCCCCGTCTCTCCCCTCCTAGTTCTTGTCTCACATCTTAGCCTAGGGATCATATCCCTAAGCTTTGATACCAACTGTGACACCCCCAAAATAGGTATACATCACCTATTCTGAGTCGCCAAATACATGGTACAAAATACAAATACAATTTTTAATATACAACAAGAGAGCTGTGAGTTTAAATACAAATATTGTCTTTAAGACAATATCCATTCTCAGAATAAGTCCTCATTACATTTATTGTCACAATATTTAACAGAATAGTGAGAACTACTAATACTATCATCTGGTCCATCACCCCGTTCCCCGACTCGTCCCAGCTATATTCTCATTTCCTAAAGATAACAGTGAAAGAAAGGGCGAGCTCAACTAACCCAGTAAGAGATATTACGACTAAGATAATGCAGAATAAATTATCATTAGTCTACAACAATGTTAAACTGATAAAATACAAAAGACATCAAGTTTAACTGCAGCGGGACAAGCAATTCATTAAAAGAGTCAAGTAGAGAATACAATCTACTATATTTTATGATTTAAAAGGTTTTTCATCACTTTTATCGCTGAGACTCAGCTTAATAAATAATCCACATCATCGAATCACCCTTGCACTATGGCCAAGGATATTCTTTAGTATCACGACCACAAATTATC
The DNA here is from genome assembly GCA_020205615.1 of Panax quinquefolius. Taxonomy (NCBI): domain Eukaryota; kingdom Viridiplantae; phylum Streptophyta; class Magnoliopsida; order Apiales; family Araliaceae; genus Panax; species Panax quinquefolius. The sequence continues at coordinate 43,600,481 of CM035153.1, read as the reverse complement.
CATTCACTACGGGCCAAGGACATTCGTGTATTCATCAATGGTCATGATCATGCCAACAACTGTCCATCAATGCACTACGGGCCAATCAAGACTTTTATCACATCATTTGTAACATTACGGTCATGATTATACCGAATAATCCCTGGTCATAATCATACCAAGTCCATCTATGCACTACAGGCCACAGATGACTTTTAAAAATATAAACATGAGGATGATGACAATGATATAAGAATTCAATAAAACAAGTTCACGAATTAATTTATCCAGGAACTAATAACGTCCAAATTGTCAACATGATACTTCTTTGTAGAGTAAAATTCAAGATGCTTAGAAGAATATTTTCATGAAAAGATACTGGATGAAGCGCAAATATAAAGGATATTCCACTAATTTCATGGAGTATAGAAGTCAAAACTTTAACCAACTGAGTATAATAAGGAATGGAATAACAAAAGAAATCACCAAGCATGCGGTAGGCCGCAGAGGTAGGTTATTCTAACAGAATAATAAAGACGGAACCAAGTCCAGCGTAAAACGCATAGACGGGATATTCCAACATAATAATCAAGACGGAACTAGGTCTGGCGTAAAACGCATAGACATGATATTCTAACAGAATAATAAAGACGGAACTAGGTCCGGCGTAAAATGCACAGACAGGATGTTCCAACAAAATAATAAAGACGGAACAAGGTCATGCGTAAAGCACAGACAGGATGTTCCAACGGAATGGTAAAGAATGAAATAACAGAAGAATTTCACCATGTATGCGGTACATCGCATAGACAGGTTATTCCAACATAATAATAAACAATGGAATAATAGAAGTTCTCTTCATGAATACAAAAGAAATAATACCCCTTACCTTAGAAGAAACTGGATACTGGAATAGTGAGGTAGCAAGCTTCTCTTCTTCTATAGATTTTCTCTCTACAATTTCTCTCTATAATAATTGCTCCATAGCTTTAGTGAATTGGTGAGAAATGAAGGAAGAATGAGCTTCTATTTATAGGAAAAATATAGTTTCAATAATTGCATGTTTTGGGGCTCGAAAAATTATAGTACAATACCTCCAACTTTTCCTTTATTTTTAATTTAGTCATGTAAGTATTATCAAATTTGCACCACCTCCCCTAATAGTAAATAATGTGATTCAATAGTAAATCATGAGAATCAATAGTTCTAGACATGTGAAAATACGAATTACAGTATAATACCTCCATCTATACCTCTATTTTTAACTTAGTCATGTAAGTATTATCAATCTTGCACAAACTCCCCTAATAGTAACAAGAATGTGAAACAATAGTATACACATGTGAACAAATAGTTATATTCATGTGAAATAATAGCAATCAGTTGCTCATTTATCCGGTTAAATACCCGATTGATCAATATAACCTCCAGACATCAATTATTATCGAAATAAATGTCGATTTTCACTAACACAAATAATTCCAACACAATAAAACTATTTTTATCAACAATATAAATTTTGAAATTTCAAAGTTTTACTTTTCCCAAAAAAGTCAACTATTAACTTTTTGACCAAAAAGTTAATCCCGGAAAATTTTGTGTTTATAGACTATTTTTACTAATTTCATCGTTTCGGACTCAAATATCACGTCTACGTCTCCAAATTCAACTCCGAATACAACTTCAATTTTAATAACATTCATCATTAATATTATAACTCACAATATTTATCAACCAGATCGTTCCCAGGAAAGAGGGGGCTTTCAAATAAGGATTTCTCCCTATTGGCGTGCAATTAGGTGACCAAACCTCTCCTTGATAGAACTTCTAGACATTGTAAATATTGCAATTTAATAATATGAATAACTTTGTCGTCTCAATTATTGATTTAATAAAATAACATATTATGCATATGATACTATGACAATAATCGAATCAATAATATGAGAGATATGATGCAACAATTACTGTAGCAATAATTGAGTATAACTGAATGATTTCTCACGTAAGCATCAATAATCAATACCATGTGCTATTATGCAACCACACGTATTACTGTACTTTTACAACCGAGTAGTTCAACAGTATTAACGGGAAAACTTCCGCCGTTATATTCATAAAAAATATTTTTGTCGTTTTCTCAATCCGACAATAATTACATTGTAATAGGGTCCACCAATGATTATTGCAGTTATGCGAATATTCCCCTGTAAAAATGAATATTCCTCGACCAATCGAATATAATATAACAACTTGCATACTTTGCAGAATTTATAAATACTACCCACAACTATAACATTATAACAAATTCATTCCATAATATTAAAAAAAAAAATTCAAGAAATTTAAATCTTTATTCATAAAATCTGGGGTCTCACACCGGTATTGTTTGTAAAGAAAAAGGATGGGTCGTTAAGGCTTTGTATCGACAATCGAGAGTTGAACAAGTTAACGATTAAGAATAAATACCCGTTGCCCAGGATCGATGATTTATTTGATCAGTTGGAAGGGGCAAAGTATTTTTCTAAGATAGATTTATGCATGGGGTATCATCAGTTAAAGGTGAGAAAGGAAGATGTACCTAAGACGGCGTTCAGAACTCGTTATGGTCATTACGAGTTTCTGGTGATGTCGTTTGGGTTAACTAATGTGCCAGCCGCATTTATGGATATGATGAACAGAGTGTTCAAATAGTATTTGGACAAGTTCATCGTAGTTTTCATTGATGATATTCTATTCTATTCAAAGACGTCAGAAGATCATGCAGAACATTTAAGGATAGTGTTGGAAACACTAAGGAAAGAGAAGTTGTATGCAAAATTCACGAAGTGTGAATTTTGGCTTGAGCGAGTGCAGTTTCTAGGGCATGTTATTGATAAGGATGGCATTTCCGTAGATCAAGCAAAAGTAGAAGCAGTTAATGAGTGGGAGCAACCAAAAATGCTAACCGAGGTTCGGAGTTTTCTGGGATTAGCGGGATACTATAGAAGGTTCATTCCAAACTTTTCTAAAATAACTACTCCGTTGACAAATCTGACAAGAAAGTCGGTAAAGTATGTGTGGACTAGAAAATGTGAGAACAGTTTTCAGGAGTTAAAGAAGAGGTTAAGTGAGGCACCTGTATTGTCCTTACCAGATGATACAAGAAATTTTGTAGTGTATAGTGATGCTTCGCATAAAGGACTGGGTTGCGTGCTCATACAGCATGGCAAGGTCATTGCGTATACGTCTTGTCAATTGAAGGATTATTAGAAGGTCTATCCTACCCATGATCTGGAATTGGTAGCTGTAGTTTTTGCCTTGAAGATATGGAGGAATTATCTATATGGTGAGAAGTGTGAGATATACATGAACCATAAAAATCTAAAATATATCTTCACACAGAAGGAGTTGAACATGAGACAGAGAAGATGGTTAGAGCTAATAAAAGATTATGACTTTGATATTTTATATCATCCGGGAAAGGCAAATGTAGTAGCCGATGCGCTAAGTAGGAAGGGTAGAGAGAAACTATCAATGTTAACAACTCAGAATGAGTTGATAACAGCGATGGAAAGAATGGAGCTAAAAGTTAAGTTACCGGAGGAAGCGGTGGAAATGTTATTTTCCATGGAAACCCAACCGACCATAGTGGAACGGGTTAGGGGAGTACAATTGAGTAACGAGGAATACAAGCAGATACAAAAGAGGATAGAAGATGAAGAGAATACTATGTATAACCTCGATAAGGAGGGATTACTTCATTTTGAAGGAAGAATTTGGGTTCCAAATGATCCCGAATTTAAAGAGAAGATAATGATGGAGGCTCATAGTTCGAGGTACTTGATACATCCCGGTAGTACGATGATGTATCAAGGCCTTTGTCAGAACTTTTGGTGGTCGAACATGAAAAGGGAGATAGCAGAATACGTTAGTAAGTGCTTAACTTGTCAAAAAGTTAAGGCTGAACACCAACGACCTAGCGGGTTGTTGTAACCGTTAGAAATTCAAGAGTGGAAATGGGAGCATATCACAATGGACTTTAAAGGTAGGACTTCCAACAACAAGAAAAGGATACAATGTTATTTGGGTGATAGTGAATCGATAGACGAAATTGGCTCATTTTCTACCAATAGGAGTTAGGTATAACCTAGATCAGTTAGCTAAGCTGTATGTCAAGGAAATTATTTCCAGACATGGAGTACCTGTTTCGATTGTGTCAAATCGTGATCCACGATTCACATCAAACTTTTAGAGGAGTTTGCAAGAGCAAATGGGAACGCAGTTAAGATTGAGTACGGCGTATCATCCTTAGACGGATGGACAGAGTGAACGGACAATTCAAATGCTTGAAGATATGTTAAGATCTTGCGTTATGGATTTCAAAGGGAGTTGGGACAAATATCTACCGTTGGTGGAATTTTTGTACAACAATAGTTTTCACACTAGTATAGGCATGCCGCCTTACAAAGCGTTGTATGAAAGGATGTGCCAAACTCCATTGTGTTGGGATGAGGTGGGTGAACGTCGGATGTTGGGACCTGAAATGGTATAGCAAACGGCGGACATGGTGAAGATAATACGTCCTCGATTAGTTGCAGCCCAAGATAGGCAGAAGAAGTATGCAGATCCTCACAGAGAGAAGCGAGAATTCGATGTATGATCTTTTGTTTTTCTGAAAGTATCGCCTTGGAAGGGGAAGATACATTTTGGAAAGAAAGGGAAGTTGAGTCCAAGGTTTGTACGACCTTTTGAGATTTTAAGAAGAGTAGGAGAGGTGGCTTATGAAGTAGCCTTACCTCCAGAAATGGAACGCATTCATAATGTGTTTCACGTGTCTGTGTTGCGTCCTTATAAACTGGACTATAAACACGTAATAGAGTATGAATCTATCCAAATAGAGAAAGATTTATCATATGAGGAACTTCCAATTCAAATTATTGATACGAAGGAACAAGTATTAAGAAAAAAGGTAATACCTTCAGTGAAGGTGTTATAGAGAAACCACAATGCTGAAGAAGCAACGTGGGAACTCGAGAGTAAAATGATGGATGATTTTCCTCATTTGTTTATGTAATTATAAGCTAGATTTTGGGGAAAGAATCCTTATAACGGGGAGAGAATGTAACTCCCGAGAAAATAGGATTTTTTATGACAATTAAATTTTTATTTGATTATGTGAATTAAATGAATTTAGTTGATTTATTTTGTGAGTAAGCTATGTGAAGGTCGTTCTATGACTTAGAATGTGCTAATGTGGTTAGTAATCTGGCTACGTGCTAGAATTAATTGATTTGAATTTCCAAGACGAAAATAAATATTTTCTGAGAAATTTTCGTTAAAACACTATTTATCCGTTTCTGTTCGGGGAATTATTTTGAAATTTCGAGAAACGCGTAATGATAGAATATCGAGATAAGATGAAATATCTGATAATATTTCATTTATGGAAAATGAAGTTTTCACTGCGGACTTAAAACCTAAGGGTTGACTATATTGATTTCCGAGAAGGAAATGAAATGCGTAGAAGGAATTTCGTTATTGTAATTGTGTGTGTTATACTAGGATGATACTATTTAGTATCTACGTATAATATGACGAGTTAATACAAAGTACAATACGATTTTGTATGAGTACTATACAGAGAGAATACGTGAATTATACGTATGGAATACGATTTGTATTATAGAATTAAGTTAAGACTTAAGGTTAATTCATTTGAGTTGGATTATGTTTAGTCCAATCAATTGAATGAGCAAGCCCAGGGGATTAAGTGTTAAGCCCAAGTCAAGGCCTAATATAAGATTGGTTAAGCCCAATGCAAGAAAACTGAACTGTGGATCGAACCGGTGGGTCACCGAATGGGTAAAACCCATGGGGCAACTGTGACGCCCCCAAATCCGGGTATCTTCCAAACTGACAGATGGTGCTACACGGTACTACCATTCATTCATTAATTCCATTGAACAGTCTCAAAAGGACTAGTATATCTCTTATATATTCAAAATAATATTACATTCCCGAGGTTCTTTGTAACCCTTTCAATTGTTCTTATCATAATATAATCATATTACAAACATTCATCCTATACTATTACATAAGTATGCTACGGGTTCGTCTTCGCTTTGCCTTTATCCTTATCGAAGCCTTCAGTCCCCTCGATTGTAGCTGCGTTCATATGATTCAAGCAAGAGTGAGCATGGCTAGCTCAGCAAGTACTACAATTCTAATAAACAACATGCTTGAAACATAGAACTCATATAACTTCAATAACTGAACAATAGTTATGAAGTACTATCGATAATTCAAAATAACACTTATTTTCCTTCAAAACGTTTTCCAACAATATTCAGTAGAATATCAACTAAGGCTCAAGGTTAAGAGCATTTCATACTTTCTTTTGAAAAGGACAACCCGGCACTAAGTCCGTAAGTCCGACATAGCTTACGAGCACTTCTGGGTGATCAGCCCATAGTACTCTATGTTGATCAACACTACATCCATTAAATGTATATACGTTTAAGTTGTGGCAACCTCACGTTCCTATAGTTAAATGACAAAAACATTTTAGCATACTTGGTCTTCGATTGAAAACCACACCAATATAGCTCGGTAAACATTAATCATGCTTGACAAAATCATAATATAAGTCTTGCCGAAAGAATTGGCTTTAGACTTCATCGTTAAAAACTTCATGTGAAAGAATACATGAATTACACAGCTTGTCCAAACTAAACTAGAACAAGGGTTAGAATACTTACCTTTAGCGTTTTCTTACTGATTAACACACGTACACTTTAAGTCTATATGATTCTACAATACATAATCATATAACGTACCACATTAGGTCATATATAATCAAGTATGTATACTATTATATCTTACCCTTCATCTCAACGTAAATCCTGACTTAGATCTGTTATTAGGGTTTTTGGCTTTCATTACGTCATTCATATTCCGTTCATCTTCGATTGATTATTAACTCTTAATCATCATGCATTAGTGTCTTACAATTACTTTACAATGTCTTAACCATGATATGATTATATCTTAATTCATTACTAACAAGTCCTCTTTCATTCTGCACTTGAAAACATTCTTTACTATCCATTGCATAGGGTTGGTGCTGCGACGCCACCCATTACCCTTCATCTCGCGCTGCGGCGCGAGTTAGCAGTGGCTAACGTCCGGATCTGGAGCTGCGGTGCCACACTTAGTACATCATCTCATCATCACTGCCATGGCATGAGAGTTAGCGATGTCTTTCAGACAACATTGCATTATGGTGCTATGGCCACCACCTATTGCCTTGGTTGGCGCTGGCAACAACTCTGTGCCTCAGCTAGACTGCAATCTTTGAAATTTTTTACGAAACTCCCAGACTCATAACTTCTTCGTTATATGTCCGAATTGGTCTATTCAAAAGCCTACGGTTCACAAATTTCACACTCTACGCGTTCATGCAAGAATTTTATCTATTTAACTTAGTTTGCTAAAATTTCACCTATGAGTTCATTTTCAACAAAAACGATAAACGTTCGTGAACATTCAACGCTCGTTTCTTCGTTCCAAGTCGGAATTCGGTCATTTTTGAGTCTGCAACTCTATAATGCCAAATATGACTTGTCTCCATTGAAAACCAACATTTCCGACTTCAAACACAAAATACGACTTCCATTCTGAGAATTTCACGAATTCGACGATAATCGTCCAATCATGTGAATTTCGATAAAGCTTTATTCTTAATGATTTTAAATGGATTTTAACTAACATAAGATCATTACAAGTTACCTATTAAACCAAATTATAATCAAAGTAGGTTTTGACTCATTCTCATAAGTCATTAAGTTACTCAACTTATGAACTATAAATCTTCATGCTCGTGACTTATTAATAACTTAAGTCCACTAATCAATGTTATCATGCTATAATCAACATACTAACATCATATGACAAATTCTTCATTATCCTAACAACTTATTAGAGTTCAAGTTGCTTATTCAACTTATTCAGCTTAAGTTCATTCCTTATTAACTTATTACATGTTATTATCAAATCAACCCCCTTCTCTATCAATCCTATCACAGAAGAGTTATAGATAAAAGAGATGAGTCTTACCCTTGAAGACTTCAATTCACTTTTGGAAAACTAACAAAGGTTGAAGTGCCTTATAGGTCTTAAGTGACTTATTCTCTCTACCAAATAAGTTATTTGTCTTGAGAGAAGTTGAATGAAATTTGATCAAGCAACTAATGAATTATGAGCTTGCTATTTATAGAGTTCTCAAAGTTAGGGTATTATGGTCATTATAACCTCCCACCTCCTCAACTAACCTCCTTACTATTCATGTACTTAACCACTAAGTAAACTTGCTAGCCACTTCTTTTTCTTGCTCAACACAACACTTATCTTATACTTGATCATCACATAAAGTTCTTGCCCATCAAGACTACCCATGGTTTGCTCCATGGATCCTAATCAATTGGATCATTACATTGGGCTTACTACTATAATAGATTGGACTTATGATTTATCAAACACTTGGGCTTGAATATCACATTCTATTAGACTTCTAACATTAAGCTAATAATCCTACAAGTCCATTCCCTTTAATTAACTAAGCTAACATACATACCCCACGTATAATTCTCGTATACTAGCTTGTATATTTATTCATAATATACGTTATTTCATTCTCCATACACGATAGTATAATACTTCGTATTATACTTACATTCAATACTTTCATATAATGAATACACATTATACGATCACAACTCTCTTCCTTTAACGCTTAATAAACCTAACGTTCCCAAATTAAGCCCACATACGAAATATTACATTTTCCATACCTAGATTATTATTACATAATCCATATCACCTTGTTATTATAACATTACGTATTTCTCAGAAGTTCAAAAATAATTCCCGAGCAAAAATCGATGAAAAGTGTTTTTCGGAAAATTTCTCAGAAAACTTTTATTTTCATTTTAGAAATTCAAACACTTTAATTCTCCCACGTAGTTAAAATACTATGACATTCCGATGTTTCTAACTTATAGAACGACATCCATCTTATCAACACATAATAATAATAAATAATATTATTTTATTCATTATTAAAAGTATTTACAAAGGTTCGATTTTCCAGGGCGTTACAGCAACCCATGGGGATGACCCATGGGCAAGAGTGGGCCGGCCTTGGTGTGCAAGCCAAGCTTAATGCTTGGTCACCAAGCATTTTACTTGGTGACCAAGAGTGAATAGTAAGGAGGTTAGTTGAGGACAAATCATACACTTTGGAAGCTTTGACTTAGAGTTGTCCAAGAGATTTCATAAGAGTTCTTGAGGTAATACTCCTTGTTTCTCATTTTCATCTCTTTTGATTTTCTTTTATCATGGAGGATCATAAATAGGTGGTATATATCTTGTATATTGGATTAAATATGACTTAGTATAGATTCAATCTCTATAAGTCATGAGATTATAAGAATCATGAGGTTCAATATAGTTTGAAACCATGGAAATATTGATTGTTGATTAATAATTGAACTCCATCAATACGTTAATATATGCATCTTGTTTGGTTAGGATGTAGATGTGAAGTCCATGGAGTATTCCATGTGATTTGGCTTAGAGAACATTAGTAACGAAGTTAAACGTCAAAAAAGTTGAAATTCTTGATTGGTAGTCAAAAGTTGTCGTGAGACTTGAAAACATTATTTTTCAATGTCAACACGTGAGATAGGGTATTTAAGAGATGTGGGTTCGAGAATCGTCGGATTCTGACTTAAAACGAAGAAAACGAGCATTGAACGCTCATTAACGTTTACGAACGTTTAGAAAATGAACTCAATAGTGAATTTCGAGTTAACGAATTCAAAAGTGTCGAATTCTTATATGAACACATAGAGTATGTCATTTATGACGTGTAGGCTTTTGAACAGACCAAATCAGACCTATAACGAAGAAGTTATGGCTTCGGGAATCTCACTAAAATATTTATCTGTTGAAAAATTCTGGTGCTGAGGTCTGGCGCCATGGCGCCAGACATAGTGTTAAATGTCGCCATAGCTACTGCACGATAATGTTAGCTCTTGCTAAATGGCGCCATGATGCCGTCTAGTACTAAGAAGCCCACATGGCCATGAAGTGCAAGGTTGTTGTTAGTGACTTAGGTTTTGAATTTTGATTGTTCAGAGACCTAAAGAAGTAATGTTTGTACACATTATAAGTGTATTAAAACTATTCCTGTACTACCTATACTAGAGTATATGATATTGAACTTTGGAATTGAATGAATGATAATAAGTTATGAATGATGAACAAAGTTGGTACTTTATCAACGATGTTCGAGTCCGGTTAATAACGTAAGTTGATTAATAAGTCGGGACGAAGGATAATAAGTCAAGTTGACTTTATTAATGATATAAAGTTAAAAAAGACATAGAAGAGAAAGAAGTTGGTAGGAACAATGTGAATAGTTGTTTGATATCTAATTACAGTGTGCTATGAGAATATATCATGTAGATTCTGTAATGGGTGTGGTCAGTCGATTAAGTTATTTGAAGATGCTGAAAGGTAAGTTTTCTTAACTCGTATTGTCAATTCGCCTTTTTGCACATCAATCAAAGTTCCCCCCGTTGCTAAAAATGGTCGCCCAAGAATAATTGGGATTTCGCTATCCACTTCACAATCCAAGATAAAGAAATCCGCGGGGAAGATGAATTTATCCACTTTAACTAAAACATCTTCAACAATACCTCATGGATATGTAACCAATCAATCCGCCAACTGTAAACTGATATTTGTCGCTCGTGGAGCCTAAAGTCCAAACTGGCTGTAGACGGACAATGGCATCAAATTTATACTGGTCCCCAAATCACACAATGCTCATCCTGAAAACTGATTTCCAATTACACACGGTATATTAAAGCTACCTGGATCCTTGAGCTTCGGAGGTAATTTATTCTGTATAATTGAATTGGACAATTCGGTCAATGCCACTGTTTCGAACTCACCCAATTTCGTCTTCCTCGACAAAACCTCATTTTTAAACTTGGCGTAACTCGGCATTTGTTCCAAGGCTTCGGCAAAGGGAATGTTGATATGCAATTTTTGAAAATATCCAAGAATCGTGAAAATTGCTTATCCATCTTGGATTTCTAAAACCTCTACGGATACGGTATGGGAGATATTGTGCTGGTTGGTTCCGGTTCTTTCTGCTCTAAGGTATCATCTTGACGTTTCCTGGTGTCCACCACTTCCTTTGTTACACTTATTGCGTTGCCCCTCTTTTCCCTATCCGTAACTGTATCTTGCAAATCCTTTCCACTTCGTAGAGTTACAACCTTACAATGCTCATCTCTGCCCAGATTCTTCTCTGTGTCACTCGAAAGTGTTCTAAGTAGTTAGTTATTCAGTGCATGTGCTATCTGTCCCACTTGATTTTCCAGATTCTTGATCAACGCACTTTAGCTTTGCATATTCAGCTCTATTTGATCAAATTTTTTCTCATTTTCCTCGTTCATTTTTTTAGAAGCATTAACAAATCTATCCAAGGCTTCTTCCCAACTTGCTTTCCACTCTGGTTGTTGTATCTGATTTTGAAATCCGGATGTGTTTTGTTGTCTCGGCGCTTGAGCTGGAGCTTGATTGTTACTCCATGAAAACCCCGGATGATTTCTCCAACCCGGATTATATGCGTTTTGATTCGGGTAAGGTTGGGTAGATCGATTATAGCTCCCTACGAACTGAGCTGATTCAGAATTTATGGCACACTGATCCGTAGCATGACCCCCAGTACATAATTCACAAACCATTGCTACCTGCTGTGTGGATTGTGGACGCCATATTTCCATTTGCTTAGCCATTGAAGCCACTTGTGCTGTTAATGTTGTTATCGCATCTATGTCATACTTTCTCGGTGTTTTCGGAGGATTAGACCTAGTCATGGGCCACTGATAGTTGTTGGTGGCCATTGTCTCTAACAGCTGATATGCCTCATCAAAACTCTTAGACATGATTACTCCCCCTGCTGCTGCATCAATACTAGCCCTCGTGGACGCGTGCAAACCATCACAAAATATCCCTAACTGCATCCACTATGGAATTCCGTGGTGTGGGCATTTACGGAGCATATCCTTAAACCTTTCTCACGCCTCATATAACGATTCTGAATCAAATTGTGTGAAAGTGTGAATATCGTTCCGTAGTTTTGCCGACTTCGCTGGTGGGAAAAACTTAGTTAAAATTTTTGAGCTAAGTCGTCCCAAGTGGTGATTGAGCCAGGAGGCAAAGAGTGTAGCCAGCTTCGCGCTTTATCTTTCAAGGTAAACGGGAACATCCTCAACCTTGTAGCATCTTCTGATACATTGTTGAATTTGAAGGTGTCACAAACTTCCAAGAAACTTAAGATATGCTCATTAGGATTATAAATCGAACTACCCCCAAACTGACATGTATTCTAAAGCATCTGAATTGTTCCCGGTTTAATCTCAAAACTGTTTGCATTGATCGTCGGCCTCCTAATACTCGACTGTATATCCGTGACATTCGGCATGGCATAATCCCTAAGTGATTTTTGGTCGTTCCACCGCCATGTTTATTTGGAATTTCTTGTTACTTGATTCTTCTTCCACAGGTGACAATGCACTAGTCGACTGCAATTTTCGGAACTTCCTTTCAATATCGTCTGTATAAGGAAAAAGTTCCTTTTTCACCCTTGATCTAGTGTGCATACACTCACAAAGAATTCCTGCAAATACAAGAAGAAAAATAAGTAACGTTTAAATTAAGACCGAATTGATTATAACTAATATGGAATTAATACTAATAAAGAAGTTCCCCGATAACGGTGCCAAAAACTTGTTGGTTGATTTCACAATCAAAGCAAACGTGCAAGTATACACGGTCAACAAGTATTAAAGTGATAAGATAGAGTGTCGATCCCACAGAGAATTCTAATTAATAAATCCCAACTACTAGCACTATATAAATCCCATTTTATTTAAACAACCATAAAATGTGATTTTTCAACTTAAGAAAACTAAATTAAAATAATTAAAAGAGATTATTCTAAAATAAAGCAAATAAACAAAACTATGATTTGATTGAATTCAGATAAATAAGGATTAAGACTCCAATATCCCCAATTATGAACTATAAATCAATTATCCAATTATCCCAATTATTATGTCTACTGAATTGTTAACAAGAATTCTCAAGTGCCAAAAGTCATTTTCCAAGTGATCAATTGCCTTCTATTTAACCTAGATTAATCTTGCTATATTCCTATGCAAAACAATTGAATTAAACTCTTTTCAATCCCAATTCCTTATGTGTTACATACGTGACAGATATTTCCATTCTATTCACAAACCTAATTATTCCTTTGCAAATAACTAAGTCACATGTCACCATGCCCAGTTCTAACCCTAGAATTCCTCTTTCAATTCCTTCTAGAGTAACAAGGTAATTATTAGCCAGATAATTAATCAATCAGCACAAAGCAAGATGAACAATTCACTTCAACATAAATAATTGGAATAAATCAACTAATTAATTCATAATCATAAAAGGCTCAATTGGAATCTTAATTAAAGAAATTAGTTCATAACGGAAATTAAAACCAACAATCTTTGAAAAATCATCCTTAATGAACTACACAAATTAAAAGAAATAAAGAAGAAGAAGAAGAACTCCAAGAAAAATCTTAAAATTCCCCTCTTGTTTCCTTGATCAGTCTCCAATTTTCTAGATTAGTCCCCTACTCCAATAGAAATAATCCTTAAATAGTTCACTTGTCCAACTCTAGTAATCCAAATCCAATTTGGCTTCAAACAACATCCAATTGAGCAGTCAAACGAAAAGTCAATGCGCGTCCCAGTTAACTAGGATTTCGGCCCAGTGCCCCGGCGCTGATACTTGCACTATGTTGAAAGCCCCGGCGCTAGGGAGCAGAAAGTGGCTATTATGCCCTTTTTCAACTCAAAATTCCCCAAGTGTTCTTACAGCTTTAGAATCTGCAATAAAACAACTAAACACAGTAAAAACAAATCTAAATGCTTTGAGAATACATTAAATTAAGCCCAAATATATCCAATTCATGGGTATATTACCCAATCATCAAAAGGAAACAAAATTATATTATTATTTTATTATTTAGTCTCCTATGGCGTTCTAACATTTTCCTATAAATAGGCACTTAGGTTAGAATTGAAAATCACACCAAAAATAAGTTTTCTTTCTCTCTATATTATCGAGCGTATTTTTGTAATATTTAGATACTTGTAAAGTTGCTATTCAATGCAAGTTTCCTTCGGCTTTACACCCGATATTCCGATCAAAAATATTGTTATTTTGAGGTAAGGGATGTTATTTTCTTCGTAAATGATATTATTTTCTTTAATATCATTATGCTAAAATATTGATATGAATTTTATTTTGGAATTTCTACCTTTTTGTGTCGGGGTTACTATTCACGTATACAGCACTATTCACAAATATGACACTATTCACCGAAAAATGAAATTTTCTCTTCTTTGTCCCAGATGACTATTATGGTTACTATCTTTTATTGTATCCATGTTTTTTATCTTTATTCTTAAATTTTACTCCATTATGGTTGTAGACACTCAAAATTTTCTGCACTCCTATTCCTAACATTGTAGGAGGGTAGATTTGTCTTTTGGAGATAACCTTGAAAGACAACTTACAACCATTCCGGATACTACTAGGAAGTTGACTCAACACGGAACACAACCCGGAGTGTCATTTCCGATCTCGAGATAATCCCAAGATATGCGAGATCAAAAAGACCCAAGAACAACAAAGAAGAGACGATTCAATCTCGGCGATAACACCGTGACATTCAGTTCCAGTCCCAGAGACAACACTGGGAGTAGCAACCCCATCTTTGGTGATAGCCCCAAGGGATGCCATTGCAGTTCCGGTGATAATCCCGGAAATGCTTGTTTCCAACACATGCAATCAGCTTCAATACCTGCAGATGACAGTGAAGCATACAAACAAGCCGTCCAATCTCAGATATAACCCTGAACAATGTCTTCTTTCTACTTAAACGGGCGATAACCCCGGTGAGGAGTCAACACGTCATCTGATCACATCATCAAGATGATATCACAGCATACCAACAAGTGGTCCAATCTTAAGCTGTAACCTTAAGCAACGTCTACTTTCAACTTAACCCGGTGATAACCCCAGCAAGGAGTCATACATCATCTTGTTCCTCTAACAAATGGCACGTCGTCTCAACACTTCATACATACATACATACAACAATGTCCCACAAGAGCCAAGGAGTGACAATCCCGAGTGACTATTACGTGTGGCAGTACTTTGGATAGACTTTAAAGCTTGAAGACCATGGGCATAGACCCCTCTTCCTGACTTTGTACAACCTCTAATCCATGTCATTACGTAACTCTCGACACAAGCGATCCGAAGAAGTACAGATATACTTCGTTTGGATGCTCGAATTGAAGTTCTGCAAGTTCGATTGGACATTACAGTGCATGACTGCATGAACTACGAGACGATGAGACCCGCTAGGCCCGGGCCCACCACGACCAGCCACAGGTTCAACTGTGGCTGCCGCAGGATGACCTGCGGCCATCCGTCTATAAATATATAGGGGGGGCTGCATACACATCTTTTGAGTGTTTCCTCTTCTTTAAACACTAGTTAGCTCACATATAGCTACTTTTTATCCGGCAGGAGCTGAGTGTTTATCCATTTAAAGTCAAAGAAGTCTACTTTGGTAGCCCACTGTAAGCCTTCTTACATTTTATAAAGCCTCTTTCTCCTATTATCACACACTGTTGTACACGTTGAGAGTCGTGTGAGTGTGTTTGCACAGACTTTGGTCTGTGGTTTTCATTTCTGTCTGTATATATACAAATATATGTATATATTTCGTATATATGGACTAACATTATTGAGTTATGCCTCGATTGAGCCTAGACTTCGGTCTGGAGCATTTATTTGCTTTTGTATATATATATACTTGTATATATAAACTGTGGTCAAACTTTGTCTGATGAGCCTGGATTTTACATCCGGAGCGTTTAATTGCTTATATATATAATTTTTGTCAGACATACCTGATGAGCTTGGATTTTACATCCGGTCCATTTACTCTCTTTTATATATATATATACATATATATAATTGTTGTTGGACATATCCGATGAGCCTGGATTCACATCCGGTCGTTCATCGCTTTATATATATTTGTACATATATATATATATATTTACATTTCTATCGAGCTGGAGTTTTCTCCGTGGCTTTTTTGACTTTATTTACATTAAAGTCCCCGCCTCGGAGTTCACTTTCGTGGCGATTGATTGCGTTCTGACTTTATTTACATTTTGTCCACTTTAGAGTTCACTTCGTAGTGGCGGTTGATAATCATTCATATATATATATATATATATATATATATATATATATATAACTACTTACGCTTTCCATACAAATTGCAGTATCTTGAGAGCTTAGGAATCATGTGATCGCTGAGTTGAGTTCTTTGAATCTAGATTGATTCCCATGATGGACATTTTCGGGTCGTAGCGACTTGTACATTAATTTCTGATGTCGAGTTTCCTTGGATGGTTGTCATGCCCATGAGGATTTCGGCACTACTGTACATTATTTTCTTGAGGATGCTTCGCATCTCAAAAATAAAAGTAAACAAGCCGAACATTTTTAAAAATAAAATGGAAGTATGAAAAGGTCTCAATTCCTGTTGAGCATAAGGTTTGAAAACCCTCTTTTATAAAACTTCATTGCTAAATCTTGGTTAAAACTGAATTTTCATATAAAATTCAAACCTTATGTATATAGGTGCGAACGAGGCCTCACATTACTTTCAAATAAACTGCACATTGATCCACACACACACACACACACACACACACACATTCATATAACAATTTCTTTGAGAAGTGGCGGTCACCGTGGTAACACGGATGTCGGGGGGTGCCTAACACCTTCCCTCCGCATAATCAAGCCCCCGAACCCTTAATGAATCTCGGTTTCACAGACCCGTCTAGTAGTGTCAAATCACTGGGTTAATGTGCAAACCTTTTCGGTTGCGTTGGTGCAACCAGTTAAATACACCAACTGGCGACTCTTAAAGTCAATCATTGACATTATACATGTCGGACCTTTTTCACTTGTTTTTTCAAACAAATCTCACATTAACATGAGAACACCAAAAGACAAGTAACGAAAAGGGACAATCAAAAATCCCGACGTCGACAGGTGGCGACTCCGCTGGGGACTCCAGTAAGAGGACTTAAGCCGCTATTACAAGATTTTCAAAATTGTTATATGCTTGTGTGTGATTGTTGCATTTACATTTCTGATAAATGTGTACGAATGCATCTTACTTACTGCACTGCTAAATATCTATATGTGATACTAGTGCTTCCCATATGTCATCATTTTGCATAAACAGTGAGACACGTATGTGAATGTATGTTGTGTGGTCCTCCACCGGAAAGGCTATCACATGGATTGTTTGATTCTTGGACTCGTGGGAAGAATAATTCTGTGGCTCAGGAAAGGCACCACTTAGATTCGCTCCAGTTGAAAGACCGAATTAACTTCCCGTCGAGTAGATTGCGATGATCTGGGAACCTTCATGCCGAAAATCCGCGAGAGTAACCCTAAGATAGGTCAGCCTCTGATAAACCAAACGCGGAGGAAAGTCTCTTCATGCTCTCCATTTTAAATTACTTGTAAAAGCATTTACTTTTAATTTTATTCCATGTTCATGATATGTTATCAATTAACAAACCGGTTTTTTAGGACAAATTCCTAAAACAGACATGTTATGATAATATTTATATTTCCCTAAGACTAAACTACGCAAGTCTTTTGTAGGGAAGCAATTGGGCCTGTTACCCGCTCAAAATCCAAAAAGGCCTCAAGCCTACAGCCAATCATATCTTCTTCCGAACAGTCTAATCATGTTTCCCGAGAAGAATTTGATGGATTGAGTAAACAAATCATAGACTTGGTTGTTCTACTAAAAGAATTACACCAGTCTACTCAGGGTACGAAGATACCTACACATATAGAATCCTGTACACAAGGGGGAGTTCAACATCTAGAAAAAACAATTCCAGAACATCAGTTGGATACAACCAACAAAGACCCTAAAGGCACCCATCTCAAATGAGATCCAGACACCGGTGATATCAGGAAGAAGGTCCTTCAAATGGAGGAAACCATTTGCGCTCTCAAAGGGATTGGAACTCATGGCAGTGTTTCATATACAGACCTTTGCATATTTCCTGGTGTGTATTATCCAAAGAAATTCAAGACCCCTGATTTTGAAAAATATGGTGATTAGGGGATCCTTACACACATTTAAAGGTGTTCATTGGAGAACTTCGGATCTTATCTTTGAGGATGAAAAGCTCGAGAATCAATTGACTATTTCGAGAAAAGTATGATTGGAGAAGCTTCGTTCATGGTATACCAGATTAGACAACTCTAAGATCAGCGGTTGGGAAGAAGCGGCTCATGCCCTTCCTCACTCAATCTGAGTTTTCAATCTCAAATGGCTCTGGACGTCCAGATCAAATTACAAAAGTCAAGAATCAGTCTAATGAGTCATTCAGAGAGTACGCTCAAAGGTGGAGGCGCCTTGCTGCTCAAGTTATTCCTTCCATGACAGAATCAGATATGGTCATGACCTTCATAGATGTACAGGAAGCTCCTTTCTATGAAAGAGTTCTAGCTGGTATTGGCAAACCATTTTCTGAAATGATCAAACACGGCGAGATGGCTGAAATGGGATTGAAGTCTGGTAAAATTCAAGCATACCTGTGCAGATGAGAAACTACTCCCCTTCTTCAAACCCTCCATTGCCTAAAAGTGGAGAAGTAAAGCGACCTCAAACGTTCACACCTTTAGGGATTCGCTCGAGAACATTCTTGCTCTTCTGACTGCTCAGAAGAAAATTACACATCTTCCTCCACCAGCCAACCCTAATGGGAAGGGTTTCAATGCTACTCGGAAGTGTGCTTATCATGCTGGGGCACCCGGACATGATACTCAAGATTGTTGGGCCTTGAAACATAAGATCCAAGATCTAATTGACAATGGTGAGATTGTGGTCACCAAGCCAGATCAACCTCATGTGTAAGACAACCCTCTCCCTCAACGCAAAGAAGAAGAGGTTAACATGATCAGTTGGAGCACTGGACATGGTTCCAATTCTACTGGTAAAACATCCCAACCCATCAAAGACGGTGTTGATAGATGGGATTATGTAAAGTTCCAGTTTACCATGGAAAGAAAGATGAAAGCTCTTTGCAAACAAATTGAGCAATTGGCAGAACTGGTAATTCACCAACACCAAGTCACACGCCAATTAATCAAACAGGAGCATGCCTATCTCCTTACATTTGTTATGAATGCTTCATCCGCACCTTCAGAAAGCGAAGCTATGGAGGATAAGGTTACAAAGCGAGCATGTGCTAAAGCCCGTCGGGATTTTGCCAATCAAAGGGAATTCACCTATTTGGGCCAATATCTAGAGGAGATACTTCAAATGTTGATCAACAAAGGAAGAATCACATTCCTTCTCCCTCTAATCAATCCCCACTCAGGGCGGTTCAATTTGGATGATATTGTCAATATCATTCACATTCTCGCGGTCACAGCACAGAAGAATGCTGGGCACTCCGACATCTCATTCAAAATCTTATCGATAGCGGTGTCCTGCAAGTAGCAGATGATTACACTGTGCAACTTAAGGGTGGGAATGCATGCCCTACCCAATGGAAGGGATCAGTTGTAGTTATTTTCGAAGTGGATGATGAGACTGTCAAAACATTTCCCATACAACCAATTCAACTCAAAGGAGCTGACAATCCTTTGAAAGTGGCCGCACCAGAGTTAATTCCTTTACCTTGCAGACTACAACATCTTGTTGTCAGCAAACACAAAGTTCCATGGAATTAGGGAGAAGCTGAAGGAGCCACGTCTCATACTGCTGCTACAGTGTTGAAAGAGAATCCACTGTATATTCCTCAATGGGTTATCAAACCTACTTGCGAAGTAAAGGGGAAGCTGTCCATGGAGAAGATTGAAAAATTACTCCATACTATGGGTCATAATAAAGCCAAAATGGTTTTAAACTTGCGTGAAGCTCCACACTAGATTTCAATTCTGGACTTGGTTTTCTCTTCCGATGAGCATCAGAAGGTCTTACTAAAGGTTTTGGAAGAAGCCTACCTGCCGAAATCAGTGGATGTGGAAAAATTTCAACATTTGGTTGATCACATTTTCAATAACAATGTGATATCCTTCACTGATGATGACATACATCCCGAAGGGAACGGTCATTGCAAACCACTGCACATCGTAGTGTTGTCTTCCGGGTATATGCTAGCTGCAGTATTGATAGATGGAGGTTCATCTCTAAATATCTGTCCTTATGCCACCTTGGTAAAGATGAATATCAATCTCAAGCGAATCTAAAGTAGCCATACGATCATCAGAGCTTTTGATGGATCTCGGCAAAATTCTGTTGGGAAGATTGAATTGCCAATTGAGATTGGTCCTCATACATTCAACGTATCCTTCCACGTCCTCAAGATAGATTCAGGATACAACCTGCTATTGGGGAGACCATGGATACACATGGCTGAAGCTGTTCCCTCCACTTTACATCAACAACTCAAATACATCATCAATGACAGTCTAGTCACTGTTAATGCTGAGCTGGATTGTCCTATCCCAGGAACTCTACCAATTATCAGCTTCAATTCAGAAGTTGAGCCGGCCAATTTTTATACTCTGGAAGTGAGTAACACGCAATACCATTCTATTGGAGCACCACTTCCCGTACCCAAGATTTCTGACGAGGTTATGTTAGTCACTCAAGAAATGATGCTATTGGGTTACCAGCCTGGACAAGGGCTTGGTAAGGATCAATAGGGTATTAAGCACCCTATCCAAATGTCCAGTCAAATTGGGACAGCCGGGCTAGGCTATTCTGCCAATTCCATTCACAGGAATCCTCATAAGTATAAGCAGGTTCCTTAAGCTTCCGCCGCACGGCAATTTTCTATACCTTTACCTCATAAGTTAATGCAATCTCCAGTAAAGGTACCAGCTCATGCTGTGGCTATGCTATTTTCGAAACCAGTACCAATCAAAGCTAAAGAGGTGCTGATTCCTGATCCCGAGGCGGAAGAAAAGGAATGGAAATATAAACATGACCTTGCCTTGAGGATGGCAGGCATTCGCGTCATTGTTCATAATGAACATACAAACAGATACACCCCAGACGATGATTGCCCAGATGTCATGGTTATCATTCGGGAAAAGGAGGGCACTGACGATCCTTCTATCACTTAAGTCCTTCAGGACTTTGCCCTCGATAATTGGAGCAGCACTCCATGCATTGGTCGACGAGGGTAAAAGGGCCAGAAAATCCCTCTACCATGTAGATAACTTTAATTGTTTGCTTTCTTTTACAGCACTAGTAGTTATTTTATCACGTTCATGCTAACACTTTTTTATGATCGAACAGTTGCATATATTAAGTGAAAGCATATTTTTTTTCAGGACTTTGAATTTAGATGTGCCTGTACTTGCTGATGAGGTTCTTTCTCTCCACAAGGGCTGTAACTTTGATGCAAAGTTGGACTCAGACTTGATGGACATCCAAGAGGACATTGAGACACCTCAAGAGATTAAGGAATGGGTCACCAACAAACCCAAACCCAATCTTGCTCAAACCACTCCTTTTAATCTTGGAACCTTAGACAACCCTAAGCTAATCTAGATTGGTTCAGACCTTACCACAAATCAACAGAATGACATGGTTGCACTATTAACCCAATTCCAGGATATGTTTGCATGGTCTCACGAAGACATGGTGGGTTTGTCCACTGACATTGTTCTTCATCGCCTTCCCATTAAAGAAGGATTCAAGCTAGTTAGGCAAAAGCTCAGGCAATTGAAACCTGAGTGGAGTTTAAAAGAAAAAGAGGAAATTTTGAAACAATTTCAAGCGGGCATCATCATGGTGTTTACATATCCGGAGTGGATATCCAACATTGTTCCCGTGCCTAAACCTGGGGGAAAGGTACGAGTCTGCGTGGCTTACCGGTATTTGAACAAAGCTTGCCTTAAAGATAGCTTTCCCGTGCCTTTTATCAACATTCTTATTGACAATACTGCTTAGTATGACATGTACTCCTTTGCTGATTTCTTTACGAGGTACCATCAAATTATGGTCACTGAGGAAGATCATGAGAAAATTACTTTCATCACGCCTTGGGGAAACTTTTGCTACAGACGGTTGTCATTCAGCCTCATCAACGCCGGGGCAAGCTACCAGCGAGCTATGATGGCTCTTTTCCATGATTTTATGCATAAGGAGATAGAGATCTATGTGGATAACATCATTGTCAAATCCCGGAAGGAGGATGACCATTTAGACCATCTCAAAAAGTTGTTTAACAGGTTGTGTAAGTACAACTTGAAGTTGAATCCTGCCAAGTGCGCCTTTGGTGTCAAGTCAGGCAAGTTGCTAGGCTTCCTAGTCAGCCACAAAGGGATTGAACTGGATCCTACCAAAATCCAGGGCATCAAGGAAATGTCCGTTCCTCAAACAGATAATGAAATACGGGGATTTTTGGGAAGGATCAACTTTATTAGCCGATTCATTTCTCAACTCACAGCAACTTGTGAGCCAATCTTCAAATTGTTAAGGAAGAAATCCTCCATGAAATGGAATGATGAGTGTCAAAAAGCATTCCTTACAATCAAGGAGCAGCTGATTAACGCTCCTATTTTGGTACCTCCCTGGGATGATGTTCCCCTATTCATGTACCTATCCATAAATGACAATGCCATGGGCTATATGCTGGGACAGAAAGACGATAGAGGCCAAGAGCGAGCTATCTATTACCTCAGCAAAAGATTCAGCATCAGTGAACACAAGTACACTCTAATTGAGAAGACTTGTTATGCTTTAGCATGGGCCTCCATGAGATTACAACATTATCTACATGGTCACACAACCCATCTCATATCCCGCGTGGATCCTCTTAAGTATGTGTTCAGCAAACCCATACTGAATTGTCCACTGTCCATATGGCAGTTGATCCTACAGCAATTTGACATCGTCTATGTGACACAAAAGTCTGTCAAAGGTCAAGGAATTGCGGATCAACTGGCCGCCGCACCTGCAGGGGACTACAAACCCTTAGAAACATACTTTCCTGATGAAGGAGTAATGGCAATTCAGCTATCACATCAGTACGATACATGCCAGTTCGTGGAAAATGTATTTTGATGGAGCTATCAATTCAGAAGGCTCTGGAGCTGGAGCAGTATCCTGTTGCCGTCCAATTGCAATTTGTCAATACCAACAATACAACTGAGTTTGAAGGCTGTATCATGGGACTCAAACTTGCCCGTTCAATGGGTATCAGGCGGTTAACTGTCTTTGGGGATTCCGAATTGGTAATCAAGCAATCCACATGAATCTATCAAATCAAAGAATTACATTTATTGCCTTACCATCGGCAGGTTCTACAGATGGCTTTGGATTTCGAAGAAATCTCCTTCCTACACATTCCTCGTAATAGGAATGATTTTGCAGACGC
This sequence comes from Panax quinquefolius, assembly GCA_020205615.1. Taxonomy (NCBI): domain Eukaryota; kingdom Viridiplantae; phylum Streptophyta; class Magnoliopsida; order Apiales; family Araliaceae; genus Panax; species Panax quinquefolius. Next base: position 43,576,857 of record CM035153.1, on the reverse strand, counting down.
ATTAGCAACGTTGGCCTCCTTGGTTTACATATCGGACAAGGAAGACATATCAAACATCACGATTGCTATGCAAAAAGCCCTAGTATATGGGAATTACATTGGAGAAGTATCGGATGAGCTACCTCCCATCCATAACCCTTGGTATCAACATATCAAGGAGTATCTACGAGATGGATCTACACCCGCTGAGGCGAGCCTAACTGAGAAGAGGCGGATTCATCGACTTACTATGAAATTCTTCCTGAGCGGAGATGCACTCTACAAAAGAAATGCAGGATTAGGTCTCCTCGGATATCTGGACAAAGACCAAGCTCAGCGACTCATGGATGAGATCCATGGTGGAGTATGTGGCCCTCACATGAATGGACCCCTACTTGTTAAGAAAATTCTCAGAACGGGACATTATTGGCTTACACTCAAAGCTGACTGTGATGATCACATCAAGAGGTGCTATCAATGTCAAATCCATGGGAATACTATCCACGCCCCTCCAAGGGAACTCCACAATTTAGTTCGCCATTGCCCTTTTCAATGTGGGGAATGGACGTGATCGGGCCCATCGAGCCGAAAGCCAGTAATGGACATTGATTCATATTCACCATGATCGACTACTTCACCAAATGGGTAGAAGCAGCTTCCTTCCCCAGGGTTACTAAAGAAGTCATCATTGCATTCATCAGAAACAATGTTGTTTGTTGATATGGACAACTAGAGGTCATTGTGTCAGACAATGCTAAAAACCTCAACAACAACATGATGGGGGAATTATGCAAAAAATTCCACATCAAACATCTCAACTCTGTCATCTACCGACCAAAGATGAATGGTGTTGTTAAAGTGGCTAATAAAAACATCAAGACGATTATGCAGAAAATGTCCGCCAATCACAAAGGATGGCCTGACCTCTTGCCCTTAACTTTATTAGCCTACAGAACTTCAATGCGAGCTTCCACTGGGGCAACACCCAACTCGTTAGTCTATGGGATCGGCCCCTCAGGGAAATATACACTTCAAACCAGCAGCCTGGTTTCCTTTCACTTCAAACCAGTAGCCTGGTTTCCTTTCACTTCAAACTAGCAGCCTGGTTTCCTTACACTTCAAACCAGCAACCTAGTTTCCTTACACTTCAAACCAGCAACCTGGTTTCCTTTCATTTCAAACCTTACACCTATTTCTTCTGAAGACGAGACTAAACTTTTTAACACACCTACTTCTCCTAAAGACGAGACTAAACTCTTTAACACACTTGCTTCTCCTAAAGACGAGACTAAACTCTTCAACACACCTACTTCTCCTGAAGACGAGACTAAACTTTTCAACACACCTACATCTCCTGAAGACGAGACTAAACTTTTCACCCCTGCAGTTTATCCTCAATACGGGATCAAATTTTTCCACACTTGCAGTTTATCCCCTTTACGGGATTAAACTTTCTTCTCCCCGTAGTATAGCCTGCACATGGGATTTGCGCTTCTCTTCAGCTGCGATTTGTCTTGAGGGGCGAACTACGTTGACCTTATCTCCCTAATACCCGGGGGTACGTTGGAAACCATATTCTATATGGCTCGGTCGCAATAAAGAAAAAACAACAAAAATATTTCTACACCTTTCTGCTTCCACATTCAGCTTTGAACCTCCCACACTAGGTTCGAACTACGCAGACTTGATCTCCTCTTCAATAGGAGTACGTAGGCAGCCATTCATGGTACAGTCTAACCCCTACCGGAACAAACATACTTGTCACACGGTACTGGGATCAACCTTCAAATTGCCCCACTTCATCGGTTTCAGATCAAAGGGATGGAATTATCCAACCTCTTCTCACTAATAGAAGATTCGGTGACCATCTAAGCTGCGATCGTGCCTCAAAGAGCAATACCAACCCATAAGAGATGGAATTAACTAGGCTTTTCACGAATAGAAGTACTGGCAACCATCTGTGGAGTGGTCAATCTCGGAGAGGAAGAAACTATCATCCTTTCCACACTTTTTCATATAGATACCAGTCCCAAGACACCAAAAATTGTAGGGATTTTTAGAAATCAATGATCCATTCTGAGAGACCTTGTGATGTCTCAATGTCCATCTATCAAGGATAAGTTCAGAATGCATCAAGATCAAAGGCGCTGGAGAAACAGGCAAATATCAAGCAAGTATCAAGGCATAACTAAAAGGGAAGTGAATCAAAATATATTTCCCCGCCATACATATCTTGTTTGATATATACATATGTCTATACATGACAAAAATGGCTAAGCTAATACATGCACGAAAATACAAAGCTATCTCTGAGATCTTTGTGTATGCGGACTATCGGATCTAACATAGCATCCTCTCTCGAAGAGGCGGAGGTAATCTTGCAAGCTCCCTTGAGGTATCTACACGAGCTAGCGGATCGAGGCTAACTGCATGGTGGCATAATGCTCATCAATGTAGGCACTCATATCGGCCGAACTAAGCATCATCGGGATCTCTTTGAAGTCTTTGTCTGCTGCAATGGCCACATCCCCTAACGAGATAAAGCAAGCATCCGCTCGACTATCAATGCATCCCTAGGCGATCTAGACTCATCCCTCTCTAATGAGGCGGTATCTCTCTTATCAAGAGTGTCAACATCGCGGCACTTAGCGATCTACGTCAGAGGTCATTAGATATAAGCTCTGCCAAATGTTATTAGAATCTTTGAGTAATGATGGCACTTGGGGTGGGAGAATCTATCACAAATCTTTGGCGACCAATGATCAAGTCATCGATGGGAATGATAGCCTCCTCTATAGGCTCCTCATCATCATAATCGGTCTCCTTCACTGTGGATACTGCCGCAGCCAATGCAATCTCTGTCTCCATCCATGCGGAACACTTTCTGAGAACTACGGATAAGCGGCGGAAAAATCGACCGACTCACGATCCAAACAGCATACAACTGGATCTCGTCCTCCGTAACAAGCGATTGTGGACGAAAGTTACCGACTTCATTTGCCCCCTCATATGGATGGAAGTCCTAAAACTGGTCAAACTAACACATCACGGCCAGTGGGTGGTAAGTAATCATGCCCCTCAATCCAGCAAGAGGAAGATAATCCTTGCCCGGAGCATGAGTAATGAAGCTGTAGGGTGAGCTAAGCCACGAACACTGCAGCAATATATCAAATTGATCTCCAATCTCGCCAAGAAAAGCGGACCAAGATCAAAACATCTATACACCCATGCAATTTGAAAGAGATCTGACTATGGCTATCTCATGGGTGAAACAAAATCAATGATGTCTGAATGTGCCAATCGGTCTCAAGTGTGTAATGAACCACACATACAAAGACGACCGAAGCTACACTGTGAACACTCCTTGGGATAAATGCGTGCGAAGATGTAGCCGACCTCAAGGTCTCTGTGATAATCATTGGAATGATGGTATGACCCTCCCTGAGAGCTCTCACCTCCATGATAACACCGATATCTAGCTCATCCATGTATCGTGGCATGTATACGTATGACAATACGCACAGAAGCAGTACATCTACCCTGGCTAAATGCCAATGATCCTCCGATGTGGTGAAATCCCCGGAATACCATGCATAGCTGTCCTTAGAGCCAAACCTATTAATCAAGAAACGCTAGGATATCACATGGTCGGATGTAATCTCATCCTGCACTACTTTGCGCCTCAATCCTGTGAGAGTCATGAACTGTCTACTCATGTCTCCCATCACCATATGCATGCAAGGTCTGTCCAGAGGCAGCATCATCAACTCTGCATACTCCTCCAAAGTAGGAGTCAACTCACGGATCCTGGAACCATATGCCCAATAAACTGTGTGGCGCGGGTCTGAGCTCCAATCGTGTGAGGGATCTACCAATGCTGGAACATCTCCTGTGAATAGGAGCCCTTTGACAATGTAAAACCGTCAATCCCCATTAATGGGATGTCAACTACGGGTGACTACAAAACCGACCAATAACGCATGGCAGGAGGCAAGATCGGCATATGAATCTCTCTTATAGTGCTCTTGATAGCACGCTCCCCTAAATAGAGCTCCCATCCTCCATCTGTAAAGAGAGGAATCCTGCAGGTGGATAGGATGTACTCTTCTCCAGTCGGGTACGCATCCTCAAAGCCAACTCCCAAATGCTCTCCAGAGTAGGGAATCCACGTGATGACATCAACTGTCAATAGCTCCAGCAGCAGACGACAATGAGTGAAACCCTCAGCAACAGGGACCCCCGCCAATATAGAATGATGCCATCTCTGTCCTCGTGGATAGGTATCTAAACCTAACACGCTCACAAGACGCAAACTAGGGAGCCTCTAATAGGCCCCAAACTGGAACACAAAGGCAAACATCTGCTATCAGTCAACACTCTTAACCTATACATGGGAAAAGACAAGAGAAACACTCACCAGCAGAAATGGGTAGAATCCTTACCATGCCTCGATCAAGCCCTGCGATCGCTTGCACATTCCCCTGAGGAAGTAGGCAAAGGTTTAGGAACCCCAATCATACTCTCCTATATGGTCTACGTGTCGAGTGGCGCTGATCAAAACGAAGGACACCGTAGAAGAGTTATTTTCTATAAAGCAGCCCCTAATGATCATCAGGAATAATCGCCGAAGAATGCGATCCCTGACTCTCACATCATCGGGTATAGGCTCACTCAACAGGCCGCTTATAGCATCTATGCTCAAAGGACCTATCCGAACAGTCCTGCCCTTGGGTGCCTCCACCAGAACTCCCAACAAGGATCTGACGGCAGTAGGGGTGATATTCGCCGTGCAAGGCACCGGCTCCACTCCAAACTCCATACCTGTGATAAATTGCCAATCCATCGGCGTCATCATCACCTCGCAATCCAGCAAATGGAGTGACTGAGTCTGGTGGAACCACCACTCAGACAATGCCCTGAGGTAACCCCAAGGACAGCGACGGGGTAGAATGGAGAAAAATCTATCGAATCCCCAGCCATGGACGATCGCTCTATAGTCATCATGCAAGGCCTGATATATAGAGTAGATGCTAAACCAGTTCCCTCGAGGCTATGCAAAGCCAGGAACCTACATCAAATGCAAATCAACATCAGACTCCTTGACTCCTCTTCAATAGGAAATAAGGAAGATTAAATATCTAACTTCATACCTCATTTGCGTGCAGGTATACTGAAGGATGCCTACTCAAGTCACCCAGAAGATCTGGGTTCTCCACTTGAATACCTGGCAATTCCCTACGGGAAACACGTACAGTAGGAGCAGGAACCTCGAACGGTACATCCTTCTCCTCGTCCTCAACATTCGGCACCTCAACCCGAATAGGACGTACCACCGCCTCCGCCAAACGACGAGGCTGTCTCATAGAACGACGCTGAGGCTCTTCGAAACCCCTCCTTCGTACACCAAAAGTGGTCCTACGGGAACTGCTCGGCTGATCTGGATCCATAATATCTAGACAGCTAGTCTCCAAATCACCTCAGAAAGGGTGTGGACAGTGAAGAATGCTTGTATGGTGACAGAATATGCAAAAAGTTGCCCGAACTTGAAAATGACTTATGAAAGCAACCAGCCGCCTATACATAGGCATGGCTGGCCGCATGTCAACCTGTGGCTCCTGCAAGTACACCCGCGACCCCCCTACATGGGTCCCACACCTCCGACTCGATCCAGTTAGAGTTGCAAAGGAGGTCTCACAAGCTGAAAAGGCCAAATCTGGAAGAAAAACGCTACGCGATTGAGCGGAACTGCCTGAAATCCTGGTTTCTTGTCGGTCAGAGTAAAACTCCTGTCACTTCCATGGTATTCACCTGAATGCATGGTATACTATACCAATAAGCTCAGCTTTCACAAACCATACTCGGAAATACCCCACAAAGGTCTGATTCTGTTATTTGCATGGTTACAATCCTGAACCTCCCCGGTGGGGGTTACAACGCCGAAGTTATCAAACCTTTACGTATCCCTGGCGGGGATTACAACACCGAAGTTATCAAACATCTACGTATCCCTGACGGGGGTTACAACGCCAAAGTTATCAAACCTCTACGTATCCCCGGCTAGGGTTACAACGTCGAAGTTATCAAATATCAAACCTCCCCGGCGGGGGTTACAATGCCGAAGTTATCAAGCATCTACATGTCCCCGGCGAGGGTCACAACGCACACCTATTAAGAATCTACGTATCCCTGGCGGGGGTTACAACGCAATTCAACCATTGACACATACATCAATGAACGTCAAACATCCTTGACGTCATGACAGCCGATGACAAGTAAACCCATTGAAGCAACCTTCCTCAGCAAGGTCGATAACACAATTCTATCTGGTGATACACACATCAGGAAAGATCAGGCAACCCTGATAACAACCAACTGTTGGTAGTAACTCCGACAGTATGAGGGAACATGTTATACACATCCTCAAAACAGACAAAGCTTTATCCCCACAGATCTCTTCCACACAAGAGGTACCTCTATGGAGTATAAACTAGTGTTTAGGATTCAAGACTTTTGTGGTAGTCCTAACGTCAACATCCTTTGAGATTTGGATCGCATGTCCAAGCCATCACTGATTGTCATCCCAGCAGGATTTCCTGACAATCATCCATGCATTTTACATACATTTGCATCATGTTGCTGCACATAGCATCATGTTTATCTTGCTTGCATTTTAAGTGTCTAGGATTCTTTATCCTATCAATGCCTTGCATTGCATGAATATGATAAAGAGGGGCATCTGTAGACACTCGAAATTTTCTGCACTCCTATTCCTAACATTTGCAGGAGGGTAGATTTGTCTTTTGGAGATAACCCTAAAAGACAGCTTAGAACCATTCCGGATACTACCGAAAGTTCAGCTCCAACCCGGAACACAACCCAGGAGTGTCATATCCAATCTCAGAGATAACCCCGAGATATGCAGATCAAAAGACTGGCAACAACACCGGAGAGGACAATTCTATCTCGGCGATAACACCGCGACGTTCAGTTCCAGTCCGAGACAACACTGAGAGTAGCAACCCCATCCTTGGTGATAGTCCCAAGGGATGCCATTGCAGTTCCGGTGATAACCCCGAAAATGCTTGTTTCAAACACATGCAATCAGCTTCAATACCTGCAGATGACAGTGAAGCATACAAACAAGTCGTCCAATCTCAGATATAACCCTGAGCAACGTCTGCTTTTCGCTTAAACTAGCGATAACCCCGGTGAGGAGTCAACACATCATCTGATCACGTCAACAAGATGATATCGCAGCATACCAACAAGTGTACCAATCTCAGCTATAACCCTGAGCAACGTCAACTTTCAACTCAACCCGACGAGAAACCCGTCAAAGAGTCATACATCATCTTGTTCCTCCGACAAATGGCACGTCGCCTCAACACTTTATACATACATACATACAACAATGTCCCACAAGTGCCAAGGAGTGACAATCCCGAGTGACTATTACGTGTGGTAGTACTTTGGTTAGACTTTGAAGCTTGAAGACCATGGGAATAGACCCCTCTTTCTGACTTCGTATAACCTTTAATCCATGTCATTACGTAACTCTCGACACAAGCGATCCAAAGAAGTACAGATATACTTCGTTTGGATGTTTGGATTGATGTTCTGCAAGTTCGATTGGACATTAAAGTGCACGACTGCACGAACTACGAGACGACGGGTCACACATCATCTGATCACGTCAACAAGATGATATCGCAACATACCAACAAGTGGTCCAATCTCAGTTGTAACCCCGAGCAACGTCTACTTTCAACTCAACCCGACGAGAACCCCGCAAGGAGTCATACATCATCTTGTTCCTCCGACAAATGGCACGTCGTCTCAACACTTCATACATACATACATACAACAATATCCCACAAGAGCCAAGGAGTGACAATCCCGAGTGACTATTACGTGTGGCAGTACTTTGGATAGACTTTGAAGCTTGAAGACCATGGGCATAGACCCCTCTTCTTGACTTCGTACAACCTCTAATCCATGTCATTACGTAACTTTCGACACAAGCAATCCGAAGAAGTAGAGATATACTTCGTTTAGATGTTCAGATTGAAGTTATGCAAGTTCAATTGGACATTACAGTGCACGACTGCACGAACTACGAGACGACGGGACCTGCGAGGCCCGGGTCCACCACGACCAGCCGCAGGTTTAACTACGGCTGCCACAGGTTGACCTGCGGCCATCCATCTATAAATATAGAGGGGGGGTCAGCCATTTGAAGAGAGAGAGAGAGAAGGAAAAAGGCGAGGAAGCCCTGTCCATTTTACTCTGCATACACATCTTTTGAGTGTTTCCTCTTCTTTAAACACTAGTTAGCTCACATATAGCTCCTTTTTATCCGGCGGGAGCTGAGTGTTTATCCATTTAAAGTCTAAGAAGTTTACTTTAGGAGCCCACTGTAAGCCTTCTTACATTTCATAAAGCCTCTTTCTCCTATTATCACACACTGTTGTACACGTAGAGAGTCGTGTGAGTGTGTTTGCTCGGACTTCGGTCTGTGATTTTCATTTTTGTCTGTATATATACTAATATTTCGTATATATAGACTAACATTATCGAGTTATGCCTCGATTGAGCCTAGACTTCAGTCTGGAGCATTTATTTGCTTTTGTATATATATATTCTAATATATATAAACAGTGGTCAGACTATGTCTAATGAGCCTGGATTTTACATCCGGAGCGTTTAATTGCTATATATATATATATATATATATATAATTGTTGTCGGAACATATCGATGATCATGGATTTTACATCAGGTGCATTTACTAAGCTATATATATATACATATATATAATTTAACATCGGACATATCAGATGAGCACGGATTCACATCCGGTCGTTTACTACTTTTATATATATATATATTTGTATATATATATATATATATATATATATATATATATATATATATATATTTACATTACATCGGAGCTGGAATTTCCTCCATAGCTTTTTTACGACTTTATTTACATTACATCTGCACTGAGTTCACTTCTTGGCGATTGATCGCATTCTGACTTTATTTACATTTTGTCCCTTTGGAGTTCACTTCGTGGCGAGTTGATAATGTTCATATATATATATATATATATATATATATATATATATATATATATATATATATATACATCTTTATATATATATATAACTTCTTACTACTTTCCATACAAATTACAGTATCTTGTGAGCCTAGGAATCATGTGATCACAGGTTCAGTTTACTGAATCTAGATTCGGTTCCCATAATGGACATTTTTTGGCTATAAGCAGCTTGTATATTATTTTACCGTGTCTGAGTTTCCTTGGATGGTTGTCATGCCCATGCGGATTTTGACACTGCTGTACATTATTTTCTCGAGGATGCTTCGCATCTCAAAAATAAAAGCAAACAAGCCGAACATTTTTAATAATAAAATGGAAGTATGAAAAGTTCTCAATTCCTATTGAGCATAAGGTTTGAAAAACCTCTTTTATAAAACTTCATTGCTAAATCTTGGTTAAAACTGAATTTTCATATAAAATTCAAACCTTGTGTATATAGGTGCGAAAGAGGCCTCGCACTACTTTCAAATAAACTGCACATTGATCCACACACACACACATGCACACATTCCTATAACAATTTCTTTGAGAAGTGGCGGTCACAGTGGTAACACGGATGTCGGGGGGTGCCTAACACCTTCCCTCCGCATAATAAAGCCCCCGAACCCTAAATGAATCTCGGTTTCATAGGCCAAAATCTAGCGATTGTCAAATCTTTGGGTTGATGTGCAAAACATTTTTGATTCGTTGGCATGACGATTAAATACACTGTTGGCAACTCTTAAAGTCGATAAATCGACATTATACATGGGACCTTTTTCACTTATTTTTCAAACAAATCTCACATTAATATGAGAACACCAAAAGACAAGTAACGAAAAGGGACAATCAAAAATCCCGACGTCGACAATGGTTTATTATGGAGTATTTTTAAACTTGAGTTATCTAAAGTACAAATCTCTAAACTTTATCACTTTATCTAACTGGATTCGTTCTCTAATTTTTTTTTTCATCATCCTCAGTCCTTAATGGTGATACTTGATGAATATCTTTGGCTTGTAGTGCAAAGATGAATGATTACCTGATGAATATCTTTGGTAGTAGTGCAAAGATGAGCAGTGTTGAGATGAACATGACGGTGGTGATACAAATGAATATCTTTGGCCCGTAGTGCAAAGATGAATATTTGATGCAAGATGTATATTGATTGATGTTATAGGGATAAAATATTGATGATGGACTTTTAAATTCATAGATGATAGTAGATTTCATTCTCTACTTAACTCTTCTAATGAATTGTTATTTTCGCTGCAGTTATTAATCTAAAACTTGTTGTCTATTATATTCTATCAGATTTTTCCCTGTTGAAGACTAAGGATAATTTGTTGTATATTATCTTAGTCGTATTATTCTTTACTGGGCTAGTTGAGCTCACCCTTTTCCTTTTTGTTCCATTTTTTTTTTCAGGAAGCGAGAATATAGCAGGAACCAGTCGGGGTATAGAGTGATGGTTCTAGAAAGTTGTTTTAGCAGTCCTCACTATTTTTGTAATAATTATAATGAGGACTTTATCTGGGTGTGGATATTGTCTAGAAGATAATATTTGTATTTAAACTTAGTATATGTGTTGTTGTATTTTGCACGACAATTATAATAATAAAGTTGTAGTTGTTTTCAGTACCATGTATTTGGCGACTCAGAATGGATGATGTATACCTATTTTGGGGGCATCACAGTTGGTATCAGAACTTAGGGATATGGTATTTGGCAGAGATCGAGGAATAGAACTAGGAGGGGAGAGACGAGTAAATCTTTTGCTAGTATGTCCTACCTAAGCTTATTTGTTGGTCGGTCATAATATAGGGATATTATGTGACATGTTAATTTGTTTAATTAACCCTTGTTTTATGGCAATTTTTAAGAATGGCAGCAGAGAACGTTAACAATGGAGTGTATGAGACTGTGGAACAACATTCAATCACCAACCAGGAGAACGTGCAACAGGGAGGCAATATTCTTCCTGTAAACAACACTATGGAGGAAACGATGAATGATGGAATGTTTAGAAGCTTTTTGCAGTTCATGCAAAATCAGACGAGGGAGACTCGTGTACAAAATATGGGTACAAAATACGTGTACAAAATACGGCGCGATTTATCATAGCCAAGCAGTTCAAGGAGTTGGGACCACCAGATTTCTGGGGAAAGCCAGATCCGATTAAGGCATAAACGTGGGTAAAGAAAATTACAAAGATATTCGATGTCTTGGGATGCACGGAAGAACAAAAGGTTCCATTCGCCACCTTTATGTTCCGTGGTGAGGCAGATTACTTGTGGGAATCTGTGAAGCGTACCAAGCCAGCCGCACTCAACATGTCTTGGGAAAGATTTCAGAAACTGTTCAATGACAAGTACTTTCCTGAAAGTATTCATCATATGAAGGAGGTAGAGTTTATTAGATTGGAACAGAACAACATGACGGTGTCCTAGTACGAGGCTAAGTTCGTAGAGTTATCCAGGTTTGTACCTCATTTGGTAGAGAATGAGGAACATATGACGTGGATGTTTCTGAGAGGTCTTAAACCCGAGATTCGTCAATACCTTATCTCTCACAAATTCTTTGTATTCAGAAGTTGTCAACAGGGCTCAATTATTAGAGCGAGATAATGAGTATGTTCAACTAAGGGACCACAACTTGGGTTATACCGGTGACAGCAGTCATCGGAGTGACGATAACCAGCAGGGAGGGAAAATACGAACAAAAGCGGTAACCACTCGGGTGTTCATCGTTGCCATGATAATAGGAGAGGTGAGTCAAGTGGAAATTTTAAAAAGAGGAGATTCAACAATAATTGGAAGACATCAACACCAACACCATCACCAACAACAAATTCTAGGGGAGGAGAACGACCGCCAGTTAGATGCTACAAATGCAGAGAGGAAGGACACATAAGTCCAAACTGTTCACAGCCTTCCAAGGTGTGTTTCAATTATGGAAAAACGGTCATATAGCCCAATTTTTTCTGGTAGCGAAGTCAAGTCCAACTGTGATGACGACACCGAAGGCGAATACGGACAAAACAAAGTCGGTGGTTAAAGGGAGGGCGTTTGTCGTGACTGGCCAAAATGCGAAAAACCTGAACGAGGTGATCACGGGTAAGCTAATCTTAAACTCTTACAAAGTTTATACGTTACTAGATACCGGTTCTACCCATTCTTTTATCTCTCCTGCTTGTGCTCAACGTTTAAACATGACTGGAGAAATTAGACTTTAACTTATCTGTGGAGACTCCATTAGGATAAACCTTTATCACATCCACAGTTTATAAATCTTGCTTGATCCAAGTTGGCACAATCACATTACCTTTTGATCTTATCTCTTTAAAGATACTTTCATTTGATGTGATTTTAGGGATTGATTAGTTAACCACTCATCATGCCAAAATTGATTGTTTTCGTAAGGTTGTTAGTTTTCATATTCCTAACCAACCTGTTATATGAATTCAAGCAACTAAACCACTAAAATCAATCACTGTCATATCAAGTCATAAAGCTATTCGTTTATTAAAAAATGGGTGTCAAACTTTCTTAGTTGAACAAAAACACGTCAGATTTGAATAATATTTCTGTTGTTAGTGAATTTCCTGACGTATTTCTTGAAAAACTTCCTGGTCTACCCCCAGAACGTGAAGTTGAATTCTTTATTGATCTTGAACTGGGTACAAAGCCCATTTCTAAAACCCCATATCGAATGGCTACTATTGAACTTCAGGAGTTAAAAGTCCAACTTCTGAGGAATTGTTAGACGCCGGTTTCATTCGCCCCTAGTACATCTCCTTGGGGTGCTCCTATTTTATTTGTAAAGAAGAAAAGCGGGGAGTATGCGACTTTGTATTGACTATCGAGAATTAAGCCATGTCACCATCAAGAATAGGTATCCACTACGTCGTATTAATGACTGTTTGACCCGATTCTGAGAGCACAATTCTTTTCAAAGATTGATCTTCGCGTTACGGATATCATCGGTGAAGATTAAAGCGAGGATATTCAAAGACCGCCTTGAACTTAATACGGACATTATGAATTCTTAGTCATGTCTTTTGGATTGACTAATGCTCCGCCGCTTTTATGGATATGATGAACCGTGTATTGAGGAATATTTGGATCGGTTCGTTGTTGTCTTTATTGATGACATCCTCATCTATTCCAAAAGTCGTGAAGATCATGAGCACCATTTGAAGCTGGTACTTCAAAGACTTCGTGACAACAAGCTATATGCCAAGCTAAAGAAATACGAGTTCTGGCTTAAGGAAGTAGCATTCCTTGGGCACGTGGTGTCAAAACATGGAGTATCTGTTGACCCGGCGAAGATTGAAGCAATACAAAGTTGGGAGAAACCGAAGTCGGTGACTGAAGTGCGTAGATTTTGGGCTTAGCTGGTTATTATCGGAGATTCGTGGAAGGATTTCTCGAATCGCTACTCCGTCAACTCAGCTGACTCAGAAAGATACAAAATTCGTATAGAGCAAGGAATTTTTGCCTCTTTTTTAGTTCAAACAAAAGAGCTCTAACTCATTCAAGTATATATGTGTCAACAAGCAATACAGAGTAAGTCGAGTACCGATCCACGGAGAAAGTTGTCTAAATTAAACTATTATGCATCAACCTAATCACTATTTTTATATGCTTAAACTAACGCTTATAATTAAGAATTACTCTAAATGAAAATAATAACTCAAATGAGAATAATAATGTAATAAATCAAATCTGGAAATAATGGGATCCTAACTTCATTTAATAGGTCATCTAACAACCACCATTATGCAAGATTGTTCACGTATCACAGAAAAGTAGCCAAGAGCACTACTGTAGACATAACCATTTTTCAATGTATTATTACTTACTTACATAACATCCACATGCAATAGACACCATGTAATCATCAATAAAACCAATCTCACTATATTTCTATGTGAGATTCCAGCAATATTGAATTTAAGCACAAGCCCTTATTTAACTCATACGGTGAAACAATATATGTCTATCTGATTCACATAATACAAAGCTAATTTAAACAGCCCCATTTATGCACGCTATCATGATTACAATCCATACTCGCATGTTATTTTTTAATTCCATACAAGCACCTAAAATGAATTGTGATCAATCATTCATACATGCAAATCAACCATGATAGAAATTCCTTATGATACGCAAAACAGTCCAGCAATTAGGCCATAAGTTAGAGTACGTATTAAACTCTGTTAGAATCCCATAATGGAGTTTAGTTAATGACTGAACCAAAAGCCATTACGGGATCAAAGCAATACATGGATAATAAACAAAAAATTGAATATGAGAAGATAAAATTGATCAAACCCAATTGCTGATTACAATCCAAACGTAACATTCAAATCCTCACTAGCATCCAGCAAAATAAAAGTAGTTCAGCCACAATGATTGAAATCCAAAAGAAGAAGTAGAAAACAATGAGTTTTTGCTTGGTTCATCAATGGAATTCTCTCACAATGTAAACCCTAGTTCTATTATGAAAAACACGTAAAAAAATAATTATTCTCTCATCTAGTGCCAACCATAATCGTTTATACAAACTCAAACAATTGAATTTTAAAAATTAAAATAAAGTCAGTACCTTGATCGACTTCTGGCATTTACTTGCAGTCCACAATGTAATATTGTCTTGGTAGTAGCGTATGCAAAGTCAATTCAATTCGAGTGATGGCGCGGGCGCACGTGTTGAAGCATTGTTAGCCGTAGCCATGTATGACTTTCGAACTGCTATGCAACCTCGAGGTTCTCGCTCATCGCTTCTTCCTTGCCTTATTTATTATTGATGCTTTGACATGCAACTTTTGCTCTATTGTTCACCACTGCTTAGCTTCTTTTGTCCACTGATCCTCATGTTGTGCCTTCATTGTTCACATGCCATCTACCAATGTCGAGCTCATGACATTTCTTGCACTTTTACACCCAAGGAGTTCTCAGTACATGCAATGCGATATATTATGAAATGCAACTAAAAACACACTAAAATGTACTTGAAATGGGCATAGTTCTCGTGAATTGATATTCAATAAGTAGGTATAAAACCCACTTATCAAATACCCCCAAAACTGAACTATTGCTTGCCCTCAAGCAATACATACTAATAAACACTAAAAATGGAACTACATGATATGCAACTAAATCATGATGCAAACTAGTCTCACATTGTTCCAGCTTTAATAGAATTTCAGTCTAAAATGCCTCAACGAATTATCCAGATTCAAGAATACAAATTCCAACCAAACTATACGCATAATATCTTACACTCAAATAATTCATATATGTTATAAAGATGCTCTGTGTGTGTGTGTGTTATGTTCACCAAAACTTGATTTCAGCAAAGAACACACATGCTAAACTGCTCAAAACAGAAAATTACAGTTTAAATCAAGACTCATGTATACTTATGTAACAAAGACTATTCCAACATATCAAAACAAACTAAGGTTCAACAATGGGCTTAACTGCTTTATTGCTACTCACGAGGGCGATTTTCGTTCTTTTCCGCGGTGTTTATTGCTATTTTTCTTTTCTTTTCATTTTCTTTTTTTTTCACATGACTGTGCAATGCCTCATTCCATTAGGCAAACACTGCTACCCCTTAGCGAGCTTTCAACCAACGACTCCCAAACCATGAAAGACCTTAGGGCGCTAGGTGTTAAGACACCCCTACGGGCGTACTTACTAAAGTAGCTAGGGCCCCGAAATAAGACTAGCCACGTTACTACTATTTTTATTTTATTTTATTTTACTTAATATAGCATGCCTATGTGTCCCCAAAGTTTGAATGTCAATGTTTTATACAGTCTAAGTCCATTTTCCACATATTTCTCTTTTTAAAACCACATTTTCTATTAAGCAATGCAACACATCATTCTTATGCCTACAAACAATTGTGAACACGATAGTGCAAACCGAAAGTATCTAAACAGCATCATGAATTACATCGTGTAAAACATTATATCTTAGCTCAAGTTATCCAAACTATTTAACAATCCTTCACAATTCGCTTTCATCATAGGCTAGACAGAATTTTCATAAAGCTAGAACTTGTGAGACATGCACTAAACATAAAATGCAACTAAACATATACTAACACAAGTAATAATGACTAAAAACCAAAAAAAATTCTGCAATTTTTATCTAACCATAAACATGTAAAATGTAAACTAAACATACACATACTATATGATTTAAACTAAACATGTTAAACTAAACATGCACATACTATATGCAACTACACTATGTACCCCAATACCCCCAAACATATAATATTCATTGCCCCAATGAATGAAGGTATAAGGTTAGAGAAAACTCCCCTAGAGTTCAGCTGCACCACCCTCGTTGGGTGGTGAATCCGGTTGTGGATATGGTACGACCGTCCCGAACTGTGGCCACTCAAGCATGGTCCCTTGTTGTGCAAATGCCTTCGCTAATGACCTCGTGAGACCTGTAGAAAATGCAGTAAAGTTAGCATACATCGCGTCAACCTTTCGCTCCAACCTTCGGAGCTATCGATCCCCGATGTGGCGTGAGTGCTTGAGTTAATGGGCCCTTCTATCTGCCCAAGAGGGTGCGGTGGTGGCTCGAGAATGTAAATAATGGAAAATGAAGCCTTTTCCTTGTGGGTGTGGTGCACCTCTTGCCCAATCCTTGAATTTAACAATGGTTGTGTGAGTGATATTTTGACTTGGGTTCTGCATCTGTTCATTGTCCTAATGGCATCCTTGATGAGCACACAACATAGCTACAACTGACGCGTGGGGAATACTCCCTGTAGTGCCTCCTCGCTGATACCTCAACATATTTTGATGAATCAGATGGCCCACATCAATGTATTTGCCTGTGATTATTCCCCACGGAATGATTGCCCTCTCCACTGTGATTTCATGCTGATGAGACAACAAAACAAGCTTGGCACATATGAACAAATTCCACGCCTTTGCATATCGATTCAAGGCTGAGGCTGGGAATATGCGAGGTTGATTCGTGCCGGCCTTGTAAGTCCACTTCGTTCTTGGCATACACAACTCAGTACTAACCATTTCCAAATTCGTTTCCAAGTGTGCACCTTCTACCCAATTAGCAGACCCAGTTGGTGGTGTGTCTCGTAGCCTGAAAATTTCTCTGATTGCAGGTGGTCGGTAATCTATTTCAAATCCTTGAACCACAGATAGACCACTCATTGTGTCTTTAGCATTAGCATAGAATTCTCAGACTATACCCATCAGAACCGGCATAGGGGTTGCAGTCAAGCCAAACCATCCCCTCCCTTGAATCATATTCCATAACTGACTGTCTTGCCTCTCAGGTTTGAAACCCCTTTCCTTTACAAACGTTTTGGCCACGGTTCTGTAATACTCTGTTTGGGCTTCCAGACTCAGGAATTTGTTATGATCCACCGCATCCTTCCCTTGACTGCTAGAGGAAGACGATGATGAAGAAGAAGAAGAAGAAGAGCGAGCTCTCTTAGGACCCATTTGCTTTGAATGTTGAAGATGAAGAATTGCTGGATAATAAGTGATAGTCGAAGAGTTGATTACCCCCACACTGATTTTGCACAACCCACGCTTGAAACCCTAGTATATATCAGTGTATGTGATCATGGGTAGAAGATTTTTTTAAAGCAACAATCATGTAGACGAGAGTTATAGCTGCAGTTTGTAACTGACGAGAGATGAGGAGACGTGCGTTTGTGGGAGAACAAGTGAATACGCCTCTGTTTGCTTTCAAATGATAGAAGAAATTATTCACAACACCTGTTTTAAACTTAAAAAAATTTCAATGTCGATTAATACATGGCAGCGGCCGCTGCTACTGCAGATCAGACGTATGGTGCGTGAGGCCTTGAGTGGCTTGTTCTGCACAACATTTCTTCCAGGCGCGGGCGCGCAATTTCTCAAGCTTTTCCAGGCGCGGTCGCGCGTCTATAATTCCTGTACTGCCAATTTTTAACTCCCAAACTTCAAGATAGTGATGCCTTCTAGTACATTCACCTACATAACACCAATTACTCATGTCAAAGTGTGAACTACGGAATAAGCATAAATGACCAAATACTCTGTACTATACTCAAACACAGTCCAATATAGATTCAACTACACACTTACTTATGTAAAACACAATAATCTATCACAATTAAAAAAATAAAGATGAACTAACAAAAACAATCGAAACTGAATAAATAGAAAATAGAGATAGAAATAATGGGTTGCCTCCCATCAAGCGCTAAGTTATAGTCAATTAGCTCGACTGTCTCTGAATCTCATGTTGAAGAAAGAATTGAGGTGACTTTCTGTCTGTCCACCTCGCCACCAAAGTAATGCTTCAATCGCTACCCATTCACTTTAAAAGGCTAATCTGAGAATTTATCAAACACTTCTATCGCACCATGTGGAAAGACAGTCTTCACTGTAATTGGCCCTGACCATCTTGATTTTAGCATCCCGGGAAAAAGTTTTAAGTCTGGAGTTAAAAAGCAAAACCCTTTGTCCCGGTTCAAATGTCTTCTCTATGATCTTGCGATCATGCCATTTATTCACCTTCTCCTTGTATAGCTTTGAATTTTCATATGCATGTAGTCGGAATTCATCCAACTCATTGAGTTGAAGTAGGCATTTCTCCCCTGCAGCTTTCAAATCAAAATTGAGCTTCTGAATTGCCCAATATGCCTTATGCTCTAGCTCCATAGGAAGGTGACAGGCTTTTTCTATACACGAGCTGAAAAGGTGACATGCCCAACTGGGTTTTGTATGCAGTCCTATATGCCCACACAACATCATCCAGCTTTAAAGACCAGTCCTTTCTTATGGGATTCACAACTTTTTCAAGGATTCTTTTGATTTCTCGATTTGACACTTCCGCTTGGCCATTTGTTTGTTGGTGATAAGCTATAGCAATACGATGGTTCACCCCATACTTGGCCAACAAAGTTGTAAACTACCTATTGCAAAAATGACTGCCTTCATCACTAATGATGGCCCTAAGAGTCCCAAACCTCATGAAAATACTTCTGTGTAAAAACTTGAGAACTACTTTGGCATCATTTGTCGAAAGAGCTTCCGCTTCGATCCACTTTGACACATAATCCACTGCGAGCAAGATGTAGAGATTTCTGCAAGAAGAAAAAAAAGGGCCCATGAAGTCAATCCCCCACACATCAAAAATTTCTACTTCGAGGATCGTATTCAACGGCATTTAATTTCTTTTAGAGATGTTCCCAACTCTCTGACATCTATCACATCTCTGGACGAAACTGTAGGCATCCTTAAAAATTGTCGGCCAGTAGAATCCTGTTTGTAGCACTCTAGCCGCTATTTGCTCTCCACCATAGTGACCCCCATACACAGAAGAATGACAATCCTGCAAAATCCCCTCGGTCTCGCTATACAGGATACACCTTCTTATCATTTGATCAGCATACTATTAAAACAAATAAGGCTCATCCCATATATACCATTTGATATCATGCAAAAATTTCTTCTTTTGATGACCCACCAAGTCAGAAGGTACCATCTTACTCACTAAATAGTTCGTGTAGTCTGCAAACCATGGCACCTCCCCTTTCACCATAAATAACTACTCATCTGAAAAGGATTCATTAATTACAACTTTGTCGTCTGCCTCCCTTTCCTGATTCTCTAGTCGAGATAAGTGGTCCGCCACTTGGTTTTCAGTGCCCTTTATATCCTTGATTTCTAAATCAAATTCCTGCAACAATAAAATCCATCTGATCAACCGAGGTTTGGCATACACTATCACCTTTGTACCAATCAGATATGTTCAAAATTTATCAAAGGCATACACTACTACCAATAACTCTTTCTCTGTGGTGGAGTAGTTTAGCTGTGCATCTGTAAGGGTCTTGTTGGCATAATAAATCACATGAAACATCTTCTCTTTCCTCTACCCTAAAACAACCCCTACGGCGTAATCACTGGCATCACACATTAGCTCAAATGGCAAATCCCAACAGTGCGATAATCCTTTGGTGTTGAAGTTAGTTTCCCCTTTAAGTGCTCAAATGCCGACACGCAAGCCTCATCAAAATTAAACTGTGCATTCTTCTCCAATAAACTGCATAGTGGTTTAGTTATCTTAGAGAAGTCCTTGATGAATCTGCGGTAGAAACTTTTATGTCCCAGAAAAACTGCGAACACCTTTTACTTAAGTAGGGTGTGGCAAGTTCTCAATAGTTTCCAGCTTAGCCCTATCCACCTTAAGTCCCTTCTTCGAAACAATGTGTCCCGGTATGATTCCTTCGTGTACCATGAAATAGCACTTTTCCCATTTCAGCACTAAGTTTGTCTCAACACACCTCTTCAAAACCATTACCAAATTTTCAAGGCATAGATCAAAAGAGTCCCCGAAGACTGAGAAATCATCCATAAATACCTCCACATTTTGTTCCACCATGTCCAAAAATATAGCCATCATGCATCTCTGAAAGGTGGTTGGACCATTGCACAACCCAGAAGACATCCTTCTGAAAGCAAAAGTGTCGTATGGACATGTGAAGGTAGTCTTTTCCTGGTCTTCTGGAGCTATCATAATTTAATTGTAGCCTGAATATCCGTCCAGAAGGCAATAGTACTCATGGCCTGCTAATCTGTCCAACATCTAATCAATAAATGGTAGTGAAAAATGATCTTTCCTTGTAGCTTTGTTGAGCCTGCGGTAGTCCATGCATACTCTCCACCCCGTTACTGTTCGTGTTGGAATTAGCTCATTATTCTTATTTGAAACCACGGTCATACCACCCTTCTTCGGTACACACTGCACTGGGCTCACCCATGAGCTGTCTGAAATCGGATAGATTATGCCTGCATCCAGCCATTTCAGTACCTCTTTCTTAACCACTTCTTTCATTATTGGATTAAGTCTTCTTTGTTGCTTAACCGACGGCTTACTACCATCTTCCAATAGGATCTTCTGCATGCAAAACGAAGGGCCGATCCCTTTAATATCTGCTATGGTTCATCCAATAGCTGATTTGAACTCTCTAAGCACTCGTAGCAGTTTTTCTTCCTGAAAAGATGTTAGTGCAGAAGAAATAATCCTAGATAGCTTTGAATCTTTATTTAAAAATGCGTACCTGAGATGATCTGGAAGTGGTTTTAATTCAAGTTATGGAGGTGTCTCAAGAGATGGCTTTAATTTTACCGAAGTCTCTCCAGCTTTCATCAATGGCTCGACAGGTGTTCTGAATTTTCTGAATTGTGAAGTGGTGTCCAGATATTGTACAAGCTCGTCGAACTCCTCATCCTCCAATTCTGAATTTTCAGCAATGACATTCCTCAATGGTTCATAATCCACCAGTCTCTCAACTTCATCATTTAATACACGGTCCACTAAATCAACTCTGAAATATTCTTCTTCGTCTATTGGGAACTTCATTGCCTTGAAGACGTTAAAGGTAACCTCCTGATCACGTACACGCATAGTGAGTTCCCCTTTCTGCACGTCTATCAAAGTGCTAATATGGCTAAGAATGGTTTCCCTAGTATGATTGCTATACTTTTATCTTCCTTGTAATCCAGAATGATGAAGTCAGTCGGAAAGATAAATTTGTCCACTTTCACCAGTACATCCTCAACTATTCCCCGTGTATACGTGATGGATCTGTCAGCTAGCTACAAAGAAATGTTTGTCGACCTTGGAGCCGGCAATCCCAACTGATTAAACACTTACAAGGGCATCAGATTTATACTTGCCCCAAGATCATATAGACATTTATTGAAGTTTATCTTTCCAATCGTGCATGGAATTGTTAAACTCCCCGGATCTTTCAGCTTTGGAGGTAGTTTACGCTGAATCACTGCACTGCATTCCTCTATCAAGGCTATTGTCTCAAACTCTTCTAATCTCCTCTTCCTCGACAATATACCCTTCATGAACTTTGCATAACTTGGCATCTGTTACAATGCCTCCGCAAAAGGTATATTAATCTGCAGCTTCTTGAAAACCTCCAAGAACTTGCTGAACTGCTTATCTTCCCTCTGCTTATTCAATCTCTGCGGATACGGAATCGGAGGGTGAACTAGTGGTACTATACTCTTAGGTTTCTCATCTGAACCTGCTTTATCCTTCTCTACTTGCTGCAACTCAGAATCCTCCTGATTTTCTTTTCTTTGCTTTCGGTCATTTGCTTGCATCGCCTTTGTGCATGTAGCTATGGCGCTACTGGTGAATTTTTCTCGCCATCGCTTCCAAGACACGAGTGTTATAACGACCATTGCTCCTTCCCTTCTCTTCGTGGATTTGCCTCTATATTACTTGGCAATGAACCCTGGGGCCTGTTGTTAAGCATGGTCGCCATTTTCCCCATTTCAGTTTCCAGATTTTTAATAGCCACTGCTTGGCTTTTGATCATTACCTCTGTGTTTGCCATATATTTCATCATCATCTCCTCCATTTCTGATTTCTTTTTTTGCTGAGGTGAAGATAGAGTATGATGTTGTTGTTGTTGAGAAAATCTCGGTGGAAAAGGTGGTCTGGTAAAGCTGTTGTTCGCTTAGTTAAATTGTGTTGAAACCGATTATTAATTTGGCCGATTCTTTGATTTCTTGATTATTTGACCAACTGAAGTTAGGATGATTGCGGTTGTTGGAGTTATATGTGTTCTGAAACTGTCCTTGGTCTTTCCTGTAATTGCTCACATATTGTACCAACTCCGAGCTGATAGAACATTGATCTGTCGAGTGTGACCCCGTACAAATTTCACATATGAAGGCTACTGATTTCTCTTCGCTCTCTGCTAATGAATCTATTTTCTTCGCCATAGCTGCCATCTGTGCCGACAATTGAGTAATAGCATCCACTTCAAACAAACCTGCAACCTTGGGTTGTGGCATACTAGCTGTAGGATTATGAAAATCATTCGCTGCCATTGTTTCAATAAGATTATAGGCCTCGTCATAGCTCTTTACCCAAAATGCTCCACCTATAGCTGCATCTACAATCGGCCTAGACTGCCATCCCAATCCATTGTAAAATGTGTTGATCACCATCCAATATGGCATACCATGGTGCGGACACTTTCTCAGCATCTCTTTATACCTCTCCCATGCTTCGTATAAGGATTCACCCTGCTGTTGCTCGAACTGAGAGATAGCTGTCCTCATTTTCGCAGTCTTAGCCATTGGGAAAAACTTGGCTAAGAACTTATGTGCTAGGTCCTCCCATGTAGTAATTGATCCTGAAGGTAAAAATTGAAGCCAACTTCTCGCTTTATCCCTCAATGAGAACGGAAATAACATAAGTCTGATAGCATCCTCCGTCACCCTGTTGTATCTGAATGTATCACAAATCTCAATAAAGCTCAACAGGTGTTCATTTGGATCATCCGTAGTAGCACCCCCAAACTGAACCGAATTCTGCACCATCTGAATAGTGCCCGGTTTTATCTCAAATGTTTTAGCTGCTATCGCTGGTCTGGCTATGCTAGACTGTAATCCATTAATATTAGGCATGGAATAGTCTCTTAGAGCCGTATGCTCCTCCCTTTGCTCTTCTCTTTGTCCCTCGTTTGCCATATCAAATGTAGTACCCTCTAACTGTGCTTGTAAATTTCTACGCACTCTCGCTTTCCAACCTCTTCCGTTAATATTATCCTGTGCTGGTATCAATTCTGAGTTGGACGATCGTGTGTGCATAAAAATTATACAAGTACCTGAAACCACAACAAAAACAAAAATAGAAATGAGAAACGATTAGATTTGTCTAAGTCATACAAAATAGCTTAAAACTAATGATAAAAATAAAAATTTATACGCCTTTCCCCGGCAACGGCGCCAAAAACTTGTTGCCTCTTTTTGAGTTCAAACAAAAGAGCTCGAACTCATGCAAGTATACATGTGTTAACCAGCAATATAGAGTAAGTCGAGTATCGATCCATGGAAAAAGTTATCTAAATTAAACTATTATGCATCAACTACACTATTTTTATATGCTTAAACTAACGCTTATAATTGTGAATTACTCTAAATGCAAATAATAACTAAAATGGGAATAATAATGTAATAAATAAAATCTGGAAATAATGGGATCCTAACTTCATTTAATAGGTCATCTAACCACCACCATCATGTAAGATTGTTCACGTATCACAGAAAAGTAGCCAAGAGCACTAATGTAGACATAACCATTTTTCAACGTATTATGACTTACTTACATAACATCCACATGCAATAGACACCATGTAATCATCAATAAAACCAATCTCACTATATTTCTATGTGAGATTGCAGCCATATTCAATTTAAGCACAAGCCCTTATTTAACTCATACGGTGAAATAATATATGTCTATCTGATTCACATAATACAAAGCTAAGCTAAACAGCCCCATATACGCATGCTATCATGATTACAATCCATACTCGAATGTTTTTTTTTAATTCCATACAAGCACCTAAAATGAATGGTGATCAATCATTCATACATGCAAATCAACCATGATAGAAATTCCTTATGATACGCAAAATAGTCCAGCAATCAGGCCATAAGTTAGACTACGTATTAAACTCCGTTAGAATCCGATAATGGAGTTTAGTTCATGACAGAACAAAAAGCCATTATGGGATCAAAGAAATACATGGATAATAAACAAACAATTGAAAGAGAGAAGATAGAATTGATCAAACCCAATTGCTGATTACAATCCAAACGTAATGTTCAAATCCTCACTAGCATCCAGCAAAATAAAAGTAGTTCAGCCACAATGATTGAAATCCAAAAGAAGAAGTAGAAAACAATGAGTTTATGCTTGGTTCATCAGTGGAATTCTCTCACAGTGTAAACCCTAGTTCTATTATGAAAAACATGTAAAAAACTAATTATTCTCGCGTCAGGTGCCAACCATAATCGTTTATACAAACTCAAACACCTGAATTTTAAAAATGAAAATAAAGTCAGCAGCTTAAGTCAACTGTGCGTGCGGCCGCGCACGGTCCCTGTGTAATCATTGCGCGGGCGCGTGTATACAATGTCAATTCAGTCCGAGTGATGGCGTGGGCGTGGGTGTTAAAGCTTTGTTGGTCACGCAACCGCGCGGCTTCTGAACTGTGCAACCTCAGGTTCTGCTACTGCTTCTTCCTTGCCACGCTGCTACTGATGCTTCGACATGCAACCTTTGCTCTATTGTTCACCACTGCTTAGCTTCTTTTTTCCACTGATCCTCATGTTGTGCCTTCAATGTTCACATGCCATCTACCAATGTCGAGCTCATGCCATTTCCTGCACTTTTACACCCAAGGAGTTCTCAGTACATGCAATGCGAAATATTATGAAATGCAACTAAAAACACACTAAAATGTACTTGAGATGGGCATAGTTCTCATGAATTGATATTCAATAAGTAGGTATAAAACCCACTTATCAGGAATGCGAGAAGATTTTCCAAGAGCTCAAGAGGAGACTCATTTCGACACCTGTTCTGAAAATACCATCTGGTTCAGATGGATTTGTTATCTACAACGATGTTTCAGGTAAAGGGTTAGGATGTGTTCTCATACAACATGGGAAAGTCATAGCCTATGCCTCGCGACAACTTAAAGAATATGAGAAGAATTATCCTACTCATGATCTGGAGTTGGCAGCAATCGTTTTTGCGTTGAAAATCTGGAGACACTACATGTATGGGGAGAAAGTGGAGATTTATACGGATCATAAAAGCCTCAAATATTTCTTCACCCAAAAGGAACTCAACATGCGGCAACGACATTGGCTCAAGCTATTGAAGGATTACAACCATAGCATTCAATATCATCCTAGAAAAGCAAACATTGTAGTTGACGCATTGAGTACAAGATCGTATGTGGTTACGAGTGCGATGTTGTTAACACAAAGACCCATTTTGTACGACTTACAAAGGATGGAGATAGAGTTAAAGACTTTAGGGACCCACGTGATGATGAAAATATACGAGTAGAACCGACTTTAATTGATAAAGGTGAAGCTGCTCAAACTACAAACAAGGAGCTGATGCGTATAAAGAAGAAAGTGCAAGAAGGTGTTATTCCAGAAGTAAGAATTGATGAAGAAGGAATACTTAGAGTCAACTCCAGACTTTGCGTTCCTAACAATTCTGACTTGAAGCATAGAATCATGATGGAGACACACAACACACCATTTGCAATCCATCCTGGGAGTACCAAAATGTATCACGATCTTCGACATACATTTTGGTGGAGCAATATGAAGAAAGAGATCGCGGAGTTTATCTCGAGGTGTTTAACCTGTCAACGTGTAAACGCAGAGCATCAAGTGCCAAGGGTCTATTGCAACCACTTGAGATTCTAAAATGGAAGTGGGAACACATTACCATAGATTTTGTTACAGGTCTTCCCAAACTTTCTCAAGGCGTAGATGCGATTTGGGTTATTGTTGATAGATTAACCAAGTCTGCTCCTTTCTTGCCTATACATGAGACTTATTCCCTAGAACGTCTTGCTCGTATGTACGTGAATAAGATTGTGAGATTGCATGGCATGCCAGTATCCATAGTTTCGGATCGTGACCCAAGATTCACTTCACGATTTTGGGTTAGCTTGCAGAAAGCTATGGGCATGGATTTACAATTCAGCTCGACAAACCATCCTCAAACGGACAGGCAATCAAAAAGGACTATTCAAACCCTTGAAGATCTATTAAGACTCTGTGTCCTAGATTTCAAAGCAAGTTGGGATAAGTACTTGCCACTGGTGGAATTCTCCTACAACAACAGTTATCAAGCAAGTATAGGCATTGCTCCATTCGAGGTGTTGTATGGACGAAGTTGGGAGAAGCAACGTTGTTGGGACCAGAATTAGTACGCGTGACTACAGAAAAGATTTAAATGATCCGGTAATGCATAAAGACTTCATAAGATCGACAAAAGAGTTATGTTGATCTTCATCGAAAGGACGTAGAGTTTAATATTGGAGATCATGTACTGTTATGTATTGCTCCATGGAAGGAAGTTACAAGATTTGGGAAGAGAGGAAAGCTCAATCCACGATTTGTTGGTCCATTTAAGATTCCTGACCGAATAGGAAATGTGGCCTATAGACTCGCATTACCTCTAAGCATGTCTCGTGTTCATAAGTTTTTCATATATCTATGCTTTGTAAATATGTGAAAGACTCGAATCACATTATTGCGTTAGAACTAGATGAGATAGCCGAAGATTTAACGTACGAGGAGGTACCTGTCAAGATATTAGATAGGAAAGAGCATGTCCTACGAACAAAGGTTATACCACAATTCAAGGTTTTGTGGAGGAACCATGCTATTGAAGAAATGTCCTGGGAGTTGGAATCGGAAATGAAAGCGAGGTACCCTCACCTTTTTGAAACACCAGGTACGTACATCAATTTTGAGGACAAAATTTCATAAGGAGTGGAAGTTGTAAGACCCCAACTTATTATAAATAAAATTAAATTTCCTATACTCATTATCTTGAAATAATAAGGAATTAATTTGATATAATGCTTTGGTTATGGGTAAAATGTGCAAATTTTGCAAAATAAGCGAGTGGTTATAAAATATTCATTTTTGTCGGGGAATATTCGTTTGGTCGTGGAATATTCTTGTTGTTTGGGAATATTAAATGCGACAGCCTAAACCATTTATGGGCCCCATAACAGAATAACTATCGGATAAAGAAAATGACAAGTTTGAGTTTTTATAAATAACGGCGTAGTTGTTACCGTTAACACTGTTGAAATACCTGGTGGTTAAGATACAGTAATATGCGTGGTCGCATAAAGAGTAATACCAGGACACACAAAGATTTACGAATTATTGATTCTTACATAAGAAGGCACTATTCAATAATAGTTATAGTAATTACTGTTCAATATTTTATTTTATCAATAATTGCTGCGTTGATATTTTATATTATTGTTGTTTCAATAATTGTCACTGCACAGTATCTTCCATTATCAGATCAATAATTTATATTATTTGAATAATATTATTAGATAACATTATTGGCAATGTCTAGAAAGTTCTGTCAAGGAGAGGTTTGGTGTAAGTCCCCAACTTTTATGAATAAAGATGAATTTTCTATAAATATCATTTTTGAATATTATGGAGTGAATTTAATATAATGTTATAGTTGTGGGTAATATTTATAAATTTTGTAAAGCACGCAAGTTGTTATATTATATTCAATTGGTCAGGGAATATTCGTTTTAACAGGAATATTCATACGACGGCACAATCATTGGTGGTCCCCACAATGGAAGTATTGTTGGATTGAGAAAATGACAAAAATATCTTTTATATAAATAACAGCGTAGTTGTTACCGTTAACACTGTTGGAATACCTTGTGGTTAAAATACAGTAATACACGTTGTTGCACAATAGCACACGGTATTGCACAGTATTTTCGAATTATTGATTCTTATGTAAGAAGGCATTACTCAATAATTGTTACAGTAATTACTCTTCAATATTTTATTTTATTAATTCAACAATTGATGCGTTGATATTTTATATTATTGTTGTTTCAATAATTTTCACTGCGCATTATTTCCCATTATCAAATAAATAATTCATATTATTTGAATAATATTATAAGATAACATTATTGGCAATGTCTAGAAATTTCTGTCAAGGAGAGGTTTGGTCACCTAATTCATACCAAGAAGGGAGAAATCCTTATCTGAAAGCCCCTCTTCCTGAGAACTACTGGTTGTCATTATTGTGATTACGTAATATTATTTGTGAATAATTAATTATTGATTTATATGATAAGAAAATATTTATTTTATGTGTACATAAATGATGGATAGAAAATATTTATTTTATGTGGTTATAAATGAAGGAATTAATGTTGAGGTGTTTTATCAAGATTTTGTTTGATTTGAGGTATTAAAAAATCAAATTCCAGATTCTTAAAGCTCTATTGCGTGAGTTATAATTTTGATCCGACCGTTGGATCGTTGTGATTTTTGGATATGTTATACATATATAAGTTGAGTATATGTCCACAAATTTTGAACCGTTAAAAATTAGCGTATGATTTGTTATAAATTTTAATAAGTGTTAAAAATCATCCGTTTGTGGATTTCGGATATTTTCTGTTTGGAAATTGGAAAAACTTTCTTCTGCAAAGTTGTAGAGAATTTGATTTCGTATGGAATGAACATAAAATTCGTATTTTTCTGATAAAAGGGCTATTTATTATGAATTATTAATGTTTTAGAAATTAAATATTTTTATTTAAAAATATGGTGGGCCCCACTTTTGGTTGTTAGAAAATGTGGCTGATTTTTATTGGGCCCCATTTGTGGTGGCTGAAATTTTTTCAAAGAAGTGTGCGTAAAAAAAAATATATTATTTTATTATTTAGTCTCCTATTGCGTTCTAGCATTTTCCTATAAATAGGCGCTTAATTTAGAATTGAAAAACACACCAGAATCAGAGAATTCTTCTTCTATAATATTTAGCGTATTTCTTTAGAGTTTTAGAAAGCTTTGAGCGTAGAAAACCGTGAAAGTTTTCTTCAAGAATATACTCGCTATACCAGTTGGAATACTCTTCTTTTCAAGGTAAGGGATGTTATTTTTGTTCAATATTCGCTTGAAATAATATTTTCTTCCATACTCTATAGTATGTAAGTAATATTATTTCGTTTCAGATTTCGAATTCTATACTCGTTTTGTTAAAATTTTGGCTTCTATACTCCATGAAATTAGTAGAATATCCTTGATATTTGCGCTTCATCCAGTATCTTTTTATGGAAATATTATTCTGAGCATTCTTGATAAGTTTTAACTTTTTCATGCCGTAATACTATTCACGGGGTTACTATTCCTGAAGTACTATTCACAGGGTACTATTCACTTGAGTACTATTCACCTGGGGTACTATTCATGATAAAAATTGATTTGTTTTCGGTCCAAATTATTTTTGGTGTAATATTATTCTTAAATTTTACTCTACAAAGCAGTATCATGTTGACAATTTAGTCATTATTGTTTTCTGGATAAATTAAATTATAAATCTTTAAAAATTTATCCTTGAACTTATTTTATTGAATTTTTATATCATTGTCATCATCCTCATGTTTATATTCTGTTGAAAGTCATCTGTGGCATGTAGTGCATAGATGGACTTGGTATGATTAAGAGTAGGGATTATTCGATATAATTATGACCGTAATGTTACAAATGATGTGGTAAAAATCCTCATTGGCCCGTAGTGCATTGATGGACAGTTGTTGGCATGATCATGACCATTGATGAATACACGAATATCCTTGGCCCGTAGTGCATGGATAATTTGTGGTCGTGATACTAAAGAATATCTTTGGTCGTAGTTCGGGGGTGATTCGATGATGTGGATTATTTATTAAGCTGAGTCTCAGCGATAAGAGTGATGAAAAACCTTTTAAATCATAGAAGATAGTAGATTTAATGCTCTACTTGACTCTTCTAATGGATTGCCTTTTCCGCTGTAGTTAAACTTGATGTTTGTTATATTTTATCAGTTTAACACTGTTAAAGGCTAACGATAAATTATTCTGCATTATCTTAGTCATAATATTTCTTACTAGGCTAGTTGAGCTCACTCTTTTGCTTTTATTGTCCTCTTCAGGAAATGAGAACGTAGACGGGACTAGACGGAGAACAGAGTAATGGTCCAGATGATAGCATTAGTAGTCCTCACTATTCTATGAAATAGTGTGATAATAAATGTATTGAGGACTCCATTTGAGTTGAATACTGCCTAGAAGACAATATTCATATTAAAACTCTCAATTTATGTTTTGTCATATTTTACACGATAGTTGTATTATTAAGTTGTATTTGAATTTTGTACCACGTATTTGGCGACTCAAGATGGGTGATGTATACCTATTTTGGGGGCGTCACAGTTGGTATCAAAGCTTAGGGATATGATCCCTGGCTGAGATGTGAGACAAGAACTAGGAGGGGAGAGACGGGGAATTCCTTCGCTAGTATGACCTACCTAAGTTTATTTGGTATTTAATTGGTCGGTCAGAGTATATAGATAATATGTGACATGTCAATTAACCCTCGTTTTGTGGCAGTATTTGAAAATGACATATGAGAATGTTGAGAATAGTAATGGAGCACAAGAGACCATTGAGTCTCCACAGATCAACAATCAGGATAATGTGCATCGGGAAGGCAACAATTCTCATTCAAACAACAACACTGACCAAATGATGAACGATGGAATGCTCAGAGGCTTTCTGCAATTCATGCAACATCAGGCAAGAAAGACTCCTGTCCAAAATGCAGGTGGAAACACTGACAACTCTTGAACGGTCACTGCTAAATAGTTCAAGGAGCTGGAACCACCTGAGTTTTTTGGAGAGCCAAAACCACTTAAGGCGGAGAAGTGGATAAAGCAGATCAACAAGATATTTGATGTCTTTGGATGCTCCAAGGAGCAAAAGGTTCCTTTTTCCACCTTCATGTCATGTTGCGGGCAGAGGCAGATTACTGGTGGGAATCTGTAAAGCGTACTCAACCTGCTGTACTCAAGATGTCTTAGGAGAAGTTCTAAGAACTTTTCAATGACAAGTACTTTCCCAAAAGTATTCGTCACATGAAAGAGGTAGAGTTCATTAAACTAGAGCAAAACAACATGACCGTGTCGCAGTACAAAGCCAAGTTTACCGAGTTATCCCGGTTTGCGTCCCATTTGGTTGATAATGAGGAGAGAATGACACGAATGTTTCTAAGAGGTTTGAAACCCGAGATACGTTAATACCTTATCTCTCATAAACTGTGTTTGTATTCAGATGTTGTGAATAGGGCTCAGTTATTAGAGCGCGATAATGAGTCAACGTAACCAAGAGAGAGCAACCGACAAAATGATAATACCTGTGACGCCCCCAAAATAGGTATACATCACCCATTCTGAGTCGCCAATTACATGGTACAGAAACAACTACAACTTTTATTATTACAATTGTCGTGCAAAATACGACAACACTCATGCTGTGAGTTTAAATACAAATATTGTCTTCTAGACAATATCCACCCTCAAATAAGTCCTCATTACATTTATTGATACACTATTTTACAAAAATAGTGAGGATTACTAAAACAGCTGTCTAGGACCATCACTCTTTACCCCGACTGGTTCCTGCTATATTCTCACCTTCTGAGAAGAAAAATGGAACAAAAAGGAAAATGGTGAGCTCAACTAGCCCAGTAAAGAATATTATGACTAAGATAAAGAACAACAATTTATCTTTAGCCTTCAATAAATCAGATAAAATATAATGGACAGCCAGTTTTAGATCAATATTCGCTGCAGAAATAACAATTCATTAGAAGAATTAAGTAAAGAATGAAATCTACTATCATCTATGAATTTAAAAGTCCATCATCAATATTTTATCCCTGTAACATCAATCAATATACATCTAGCATCAAATATTCATCTTTGCACTATGGGCCAAAGATATTCATTTGTATCACCAGTTGGTCATGTTCATCTTAACACCTGTTCATCTTTGCACTACGGGCCAAAGATAATCATCATGTAATCATTCATCTTTGCACTACAGGCCAAAGATATTCATCAAGTATCACCATTAACAACTGAGGATGATGAAAAACATTTTAGAGAACGAATTCAGTGAGATAGAAGAACAAATATTATGAATTCGTACTTTAGATGAACCAAGTTTAAAAACGCTCCATAATAAACCATAGTGAAGATAAAAACATGGATTCAATTTCAAGAATAAGGATCACAACAGATAACTTGGAAGGAAGAAAAAAAAATTCTATTGTGAGCAGTGACCGTGAGCGAAGAAGTGAATAGTAACTATGAGCGAAGAATAGTGAACGATGCCGTGAAGCGATTGCTCGATCAATAAAAGTTCCAAATTTGATTAAAAGTTCAGACCAATATTCTTATGAAATGATATTAGATGAAGCAAAATTTGTGACACCCCCAAATTCGGGTTACCTGACCCCCGAGTTTGGTGTTCACGATCCACAATATAATACCATCTAACTACCCATTTTAATATAAATAGGAATACATAACTCATTAACATAGATTGTTAATACATAAGTCCCAGGTTTACTAACCTTAACATTACAGACATACCCCTTTAGATATATAAAAAGGGTTTACAAAACAATACAACACAATAATAATATTGTTCATCATAATTAATTTATAACTATTCCTTTTCCTTTGTTTTTCTTCACAGCACCTTCTGTAACTTCTTCCCTAGCTGAAAAGTTTTATTTATAGCAAGGGTGAACAACAAGTTTACTCCGCAAGTTAAGAGATACAATAAAGATATAGAAATCAATATCAAACCTTCTCACATTCTACGCAACAATAATTTGATAATGAAAGAGTACAACGCTTTTAAGGTTTTCTACGATATTCAAATGAATAATCAAGAATTAATTCTACGAAATAGCAAAGTGGAATGTTTTCCAGATTTATGCTGAGCAATCCATTGGATCTTGAACTTCTCTTCTCGAGTAACTATCAAAGTTAAACTTTGATATACCCAGGTGTATCAGATAACCAAAAAGATTAAATCATACCCCTCTACAAGTATATAAAGTGATTAGCTTTAGTATACCCTATATTATGCATAATACTTAATCGCGCGCAAAGGCCGAATACTCGACCGATAAAATATTCCCTTTATATAAAAGGTTGTTCTTCTCAGTCTTAAAATCAAGATTTTGATTTTAAAATGAAATACTATGATTTCAAATTCTATTTACTTCTTGGTCTAGCCAAAATAATTGGCATCAATCTGTCAATTATAATTTAATTCTCTTCTCGAACCTATCAAGTTCTAACAAATGTTCTTCTAACCAGAATAATTGGTAAGACATTTCTTAACATAATTCGACAATAAACAGGAATTATCTATACTGTCAATTCTAGCTTCTACGGATATGTATATCCAACAACAGTTATTC
Organism: Panax quinquefolius; assembly: GCA_020205615.1. Taxonomy (NCBI): domain Eukaryota; kingdom Viridiplantae; phylum Streptophyta; class Magnoliopsida; order Apiales; family Araliaceae; genus Panax; species Panax quinquefolius. The sequence goes on along the minus strand of CM035153.1, from coordinate 43,542,820 downwards.
TACGAATGTATATATTCTAAATCAGTAATTCATTTTGAATTATTAAAAATGCACTAACTACGAATAATCAATAATAAATCACTGGACGTGGTTTAATTAGCAATAATTAACCACTATAATAATTGAATGAATATAACTCAAGGTTGAGTTAGGGAACTTGCCTCTTCCGCTGATTACAGTTACACAATAAACTTATTTGTGTTCGTAAGACCTATAACAAATAATATCACCTCACAATTTGCACAATAATTTATAACACAACACAATAATTCACAGTCAAACTTCTCATAGGCACAATACCACATAGCCACATCAGTGTTTATAACCTAGATAAACACTTATCAAGTCTAACTATTTCGTTCTGGTTGGACTTCGGTCCATTCTCGGTGATCTGGTCACCCTATCTGACAATTAACACAGCTATTGTCAATTAAACTCGGTTTTTAAGCTTCAATATTATTTTAGATAGGTCAAATATCATTAATAATATTTTTCAGATGCCTTTACTAATTCATAAGTAATTATAATAATTTATAATAATTTTTCAAACACCGGAATCATTTTTAAATGATTTAATTATCAAATAATTTTAGCATTATTAATATTTAATAATATAAAAATATTGATAACATACTTGTCAAAATATTAAAGTTATTTTTAATAACTTAAAATATTTTTAAATCATCAATATTCTACTTAAATGGTTTTAAAATAATTGAAATTATTTTTAAATCATTACCATTAATATTTAAATATTAATAAAATTATCATCAAAATATTAAAAGTCATTAATTATAACCTAAAATATTTTAAAATCATTTTTCTCATTTTTAAATGATTTTTAAATCAATAAAATCATTTTTAATTCATTTATTTAATATAATACTTAAATAAATCTAACATCATTAATATTAAATTATTAATGAGAATTCTCAAAAAATATTGAAAATTATATTTTATAATTAAAATATTTTCTAACACTTTATTCTCATTTAAAATGATTTTTAAATTATTAAAATCATTTTTAACTCATTTTATTTAATTTAATAATCAAATAAATCTAATATCATTAATATTAAATTGTTAATGAAAATTCTCCAAAAATATTAAAAGTTACATTTTATAACTCAAAATATTTTAAATACATTATTCTTATTTAAAATGATTTTTCATAATATTAAATCATTTTTTAATTTATTTAATACACTAATTAAATAAAATAATTACCTTTAATATTTAAATAATTATAAATATTAAAAAAATATTCCAATTGGTCAAAAATTATTTTTCATAATTTAAAATAATTTTTGGTAATTTTTAGAATTTATTTCTATTTTTAATTATTTTCTAGAAAAAACTGAAAATAAAAATAAATAGCAACCGTCGCTAAAGCCTTTAGCGACACATAACTGTTGCCTTTGGTGTTCTTGGCTCAAGAACACTGTCAATCTCAGTGTTCATGGGGCAAGGTTTGACAGGCTTTTAATCTCAGACAAAATGGTTTCTGGGCTAACTTAAAGTTCCAAATCGTAGTACACATTTAATTCTACTCATATCAATCAACAATTTGGTCATAACACCACATTACATAACGACCTGGGCTTTCAAAGAAGCTGTCAGACCAAATCTGGGTTTCTCCAGAAACCTAGAAACTAAACTTGTCACTTTCAAGCTCAATTTTATATACGATCTGGTCATGTTTCTTGTGATATAATGGTCTAATCGTGCAGTTGAAATGTCATAGAGTATATATATAACAATAGATCGGTCCAAAAACAACAAATTCCCAAGATAAATCTCAGTCAAATACTGTCAGAATTTTTTTGCTCATGCAATTTCTAGAATTTCCAGAAAAGGGTCATCGTGATCAAATGGGTCACTTTGACCACTTTCTCTAATCGATCTGTTAACTTTTTATGGAATCTTATGGGATGTATTCAGAGTACATATAATATACTATAAGATAGTTACAACAATATTAACATAACTCATCACAACTGACAGATCTAACGCTTAGAACATCATGTCAGACGCTGTGTAAACAATTCTGGGTTGCCCAGATTTTTCTCCGGTCAACGGGTTTTGACCATGAATAAAACAAAATCTAGCCAATCAATAACTGTGATACTACTTGCAGATGAAAGACAACATAGCAAACAATAGATCTAACACATAACATCTTACAAATCATTAATATACAAAAATCTAAGCCTTCTGACATTTGCTTGTCAGTCACCTTCAGAGTTCAAGAACAGATTTTGAAAACTTGAATTTTTACCCACTTTGATGCTATGGATCCATGATGGATCAACATAGATCAACTAAAAACAACTTCTAACATAAATATAAACACATAAACATAAAAAATTTCTTAGCAACAAAGATCAAAAATCGATTTGGGTTTATACCTTCTAGCTTTCCAATCCTTGATCTATACTCTCCAATCTGTTATTGGTTGATCTAGGGGCTGTATTTAGGACTGGTCTACCTTAGAATTTTGGAGGTATGAGAGAGAATAAGAGTTGGAGAGAGCAAAGTTAAAAATGAGCAAGTTTTATGAACTTTATCTCTAGATCTCTTATATCCTAGATACAATGAATCCAAGTTTGCAAGTTTGTAAGATATTGATTAGATTTGATATAGAATTTAAGCACATGGTCTTATCCAAAGTGATGACTGACTAGATTTGCAAATCTTCTAACTTAATATCTAAATAAAGGGGTACTTTGGACTTTGTACATGAAATTTTAATGGCATACATGGGATTTACCAAACCCTTAGGGTTTAACCCTAAGGCTCTAACCCTAATTTTACAACTTTAGCTTCTAGGATTTTCTAAATTAAGATCTTTAAAATAGAAAATTAAGATTTTCAACAATATAATTAGTGTTCCCTAATAATATTAAAGGTTACTAATCACATTAAATAATACTAATCACTTTAGAGCTTACTAATTAGGATTAGGGTTTCCTAATTAGGGTTTAAGATTCCCAAATTAAAAATTAGGGTTTCTCGACATTCGATTAGGGTTCCTAACTACGTGTTAGGGTTTCAAATCTTGAGATAAGAGTTTCCAATCCCTTATTAGGGTTTACAAATATTGTACCCTACCCCACCAATCGTTGATCAACATTCTATACAGTACAAACACGCACTCATCAGTATAATTATTTCAATTATATTTTCAATCGAATCCCTATCTGGACTTAGGGTTAGGGTTCCTATTCTCCGTTAAGCACAACTCTACTCTAATTTCTCAGTCAATACATAAATTGACTACTTCTCGATACTCGTATCACAGGTACAAAGTAAAATATTAACAATCAAAGTCAATATATATATATATAAAAATTATTGGTGAAATTTGGATTATTCAGAATCTCGGGTTATCACATCCACCCCTCCTTAAAAGGATTCCGTCCTCGGAATCACTACTTTCTTATTCTCTACAATCTTTTAAATTTGTATCATCAATTCATTTTTAACGACACAATATTAATTTATGTTTCAAATTCTATCCCGTGACTTAAATCTATAAAAGAAAATAATTCACAGCGATAACTAACCAAGACTACTCGCGTAATGAAATTTCTAAACAAAATCGTTACCTGCCACCTCCTAAGTAGTCACTACATCTTGCGTTGTCATATTGAAAGTATGGGCCGTTGGTCTTCCTGGTTGTGCAGGTACTCGAATTGCCAAGGTTCCTCCACTGGGTTCGTTGTTGACACTTTCCTTCTCTGCATTCCTTTTCGGACAGTTCCGTACTATATGATCAGTTGATCCACAGGCAAAACAACCTTGAATTTTCTTCGGACTGGGACAATTGGGTGACATGTGCCCCTCTTGCCTGCAGTTGTAATAGACTCTTTTCTTCTTTAAACAGACTCCAGAATTTCCGCAGGTCACGCATTGTTCCCTTCCTTTCCTATTCTCTTCAGTCTTGCTACCTGATTGGGTATTCTCACTCCACTTCCTCTTATTCTGACTACCACCACCACTGCTTCCACCATCATTGGTCTTCTTCTTCTTCTCCTGATGAAATCGAGATGCAGCCTCGCTTCCTCCTTCAGCAATTGACGCCTTCTCCAACAAAGTCACGAACGTGTTGATCTGCAATACCGCTACCTTATTGAATATCCCCGACTTCAGTCCGTTCTCAAATCTTCTTGCTTTTCTTGCTTTTGTGTCCACCTAATGAGGTGCAAATCTTGCTAATTCGTTGAATTTGGCAGTATACTCCGATACCGATATGTTCTCCTGCTTAAGTTCCAAGAACTTAACTCCCATTTGAGCTTGCATACTCGGTGAGAAGTAATTCTCAAAGAACAACTCCTTAAATCTTGTCCACGCTACCACCATTGTACCATCTCTTGTCTGATTAGTCTCCCACCAGTAGTTAGCTTCTCCCTTCATTAAGTATGTTGCAAAACCCATCTTTTGCTCTTCTTCCACTCGCACAATGATGAACGCTTTCTCCATCTCCTTTACCCAATTTTGGGCTTCAATCGAATCCGTGGTTCCTTTGAATTCGGGCGGTCCTACTGCCTTAAAGTCCTTGAAGTTAGCCAATCTGTCAGCTGGCTGATTCCTCGCTCTTCCTCTTACAGAAGAAGCTCTATTCTCCATAGCTTTGGCCATCATACTTGCAAAGTTTTGCATTGGGTCAGCTTGACCTCCTTCGTTATTCACTGACTTCTCTTCTCGTTGGTTTCGATTCTGTCGTCTAAGCGGCATGATCTGATAAAAATCTTATATAAATTTTCTTTCTCTATACAAATTCTTAACGCAATAAGAATTCAACACGTAGTTCTCATGTAATCGCATATTTATTCAAATAGCACATAGTACATATAGTACTTAACACATATTATTATCCCTTTTAAAATAATTCTAGTATTAACATATTCAACTTCACATAGGAAGCTACAATTCTCCAACTTTACACAAAAAGTTGTCATATACCAAATTCACATATCTAATCTCCGTTCATCAAACTTACAACACTTAGGAGTTCAATAACTTGCCACAATTATATGAGTGTATGAACTTATCCTAGTCAAACCTTTGGCGTCCATTCGCTGAGGGGTTATTACATATAATCATGAGTCATGAACTTACCATAAGTATGAGTTTTAAGAACACGCAACTTAATCTTAATCTTATATTCATATAGAAAAAAGATTTCATTCATTCAAACATATATACTTACATATGCTTAAACATCATTCTCGATACTATAACGTTTACTATCATAAGCTTCTACCAAAAGATACTATTACATATATCTAAGTTGTCTACCGACCACTCCCTTCTGAAAGTATTATGCACACAAGCCAATCATGTTTGATGATAAAGCATATACTTTGTAACAATCTTATTCATTTATTAATAAAAAGTATTAATTTATTAAAGCCTTTTAATTATCTACATGATGCTATTTTATAATATGTAATAAACCCATAGTTTTAAGCAATGCTTTTAGAATAATGATGATGATCATTCTAATGAGATCTAAATTCTTAGAAAGCTTAAAACTAAAATAGTTCCCAATCATTGGATTACTAAATTGGGGATTAGTGAATCCGGATAGATTGGTACATACGTTGCTTGCTCATTGGATGAGGATGATTGATCTCATGATCATTTGTGTGGAGACACTAAAGCAAGTATGTAGGTACTTATTAGAAAATAAGTTCATCGAGCATTGGGTCGCTAAGGAATACCTAATGGAGTTTTACTTGCTCGTCAATAGGAATTCAGTAGTGATAGTAGTACAAGTGATCCTTGGACTTGAGATCATCATAGTATCTTATGTATGATGAGTTATACTTTGACTTATTCCTTAAGACCCTTAGGGTATATCAAAGGGTATGCTTGGGTATAATAAGTTGTACATGGAGATAATGTATGATCAATAAAGAATCTACCACTTTATTAAAAGAAGAGAAATGTCCTATGTGATTCGATAAATGACAACCCGGTAGTCCTTGGTTATATGTAATGAAATTAGAAAGGAGTTTCTAATTTGCATTATTTGGTGTTGTGCATTTAAGGATCGAAATACATATAATTAAATAAAATAAGACTTGACAAGTAATTCCATGTCTTATATTTAATTGGGACATTGTATGGTGGAAGGATTGAATTGTATGCAGTAACTATTTACTCAAAGGTTCTTTTATGATTAATGTTGAAATCTATATTATCTGGAAAGTCGTTGATCGTTAGGGAGGCTTATCCCTATTGTAGAATAAATATTATTTATTTAAATAAATTAATTATTTAATTTATTTATTTAAATAAGATTAGAATTGTTCTAATTGATTTATTCACAACCGGTTTAATATGGAGAACCTAAAGGGTCACACCATAAAAGGAAGAATAATTATTTAAGAAGTTAATGGCATAATCGTAATAATATGTTATGTATATTTAATTTAATCTATGGTGATAGAATAAATTAAATAGCTTAATATTTATTATTTAATATTTTAGAAATATTAAATATAAATTAATAAGAGGAGTCTTATTAATATTATTACAATTATTATTATTATTTTAATTTCTGAAAGAGTTTAGGAATTAATTTAATATAAGTACTCTCATTTATTCCTAATTTGCTTAGGAAGGAAAATTAGTTAAAGGAGTTTAATTAATTATCCCTAATAAGATTAGGGAGCCCCTTTAATTAAAAAGGGTTTAATTAAATAATACCTTATTTTTAATAGGGTTACTTGATATCTTTATAAGAAGAGTCTTATATCAGATATCAAGACTACGCAATAATTCCAATGGTTGGAGAGTACGCTCTTTTTCTATAGAGATAGAAAAACTAGGGTTTAGCCAACCACCCATCTTCTTGAATTCTTCTTCTTCCTTGGTGGATCACCTCTAGATGCCAAACACTTGGGTGGCTAACGTTGATCAAAGGAAGGAACCAAACCCGGTGGATTCAAGTTGAACGCGAAAAGGATTGGAAGTGAACTTGTACCTGAGGAAGCTCGGAACTTCAAGGGTATATTTTTTATTCATCCTTTTCGTTTAATTAATAATTGTGCATAAAGGGTGATCCAGGTATATGGTCTGTAAAAATTTTAAACTCTGATTTTTACACGTTTTCGCTTATTTATGCAATTTGATTGCTCATATGAATATTACAAACCTAACACCTTCACCAGTCTTCTTCTTGTTGGGACACTTGTTAAATTCGTTACCCGTTCTCCCATATGAGAAACACTTCCTCATATTCAGCTTAGGATAATGCAAAGAAATATGTCTTTCCTACTTACAGTTGAAACAGACGTTCTTCCACATCATACACTCTCCCACATGAGTCTTCCCACACTTGCTACAAGCTTGTCTCTTCTTCGGATTTGACTTTTCAGAGTTGTCATTGTCGTTGTCCCTCTTTCTCTTCTTCTTGTCTTTCTTGATGGTTCCTTCAGATGATCCACCACTGTCAGTCTTCATCCTCTCCACCTGCGCCTTCAGCTCGTTTCGTTCTTCAGTCATTTCGCGTAACGCCCGCTCTATCATCCATAACTCCTCCAAGAGAAATACCTTACTCCAGAGTTCATGGACTTCTACAGTTAGCTGATCTTGTTCTCCAACTTTGATCTTATTCTTCAACTCCACCTTAGCTTCTTGGACTCGCCTCCTCAAGACCACCACTTAGATACATCTCGGGATAATCATCATGATCACTCCCGAGATTGATCATTGGTTCATCTTTCTCCACTTCTTCTACTGACTCGCTCTGCGCTGGCACCTCGACTACTGACACTGGTGCGACAGCCGCTGGCATCTCCGTACTCATCTTATCTTCTCCCGACATCCTACAATTAATTTAAACAACTTGATTAGTACTTTACCAGTACACACTCCTCACACTATGTGTCTACTTATCTCACTATCGATACGCTTCTGCAATCCCTCACTTAGTACTCTAAATGAGTATTCTCTATCTCGCTCGTGGTTATAATCCTAGGGTTTTCCCCACCCCACCTAAGGTTTATAACCTACAGCTTTGATACCAACCTGTTACACCCCCAAATCCGGGTTACCTGACCCCCGAGTTTGGTGTTCACGATCCACAATATAATACCATCTAACTACCCATTTTAATATAAATATGAATACATAACTCATTAACATTGATTGTTAATACATAAGTCCCAGGTCTACTAACCTTAACATTACAGACATACCCCTTTAGATATACAAAAAGGGTTTACAATACAATACAACATAATAATAATATTGTTCTTCATAATTAATTTATAACTATTCCTTTTCCTTTGTTCTTCTTCGCAACACCTTCTGCAACTTCGTCCCTAGCTGAAAAGTTTTATTTATAGCAAGGGTGAGCAACAAGTTTGCTCCGCAAGTTAAGAGATACAATAAAGATATAGAAATCAATATCAAACCTTCTCACATTCTATGCAACAATAATTCGATAATGAAAGAGTACAACGCTTTCAAGATTTTCTACGATATTCAAATGAATAATCAAGAATTAATTCTACGAAATAGCAAAGTGGAATATTTTCCAGATTTATGTTGAGCGATCCATTGGATCTTGAACTTCTCTTCTCGAGTAACTATCAAAGTTAAACTTTGATATACCCAAGTGTATTAGATAACCATAAAGATTAATTCATACCCCTCTGTAAGTATATAAAGTGATCAGCTTTAGGATACCCTATATTATGCATAATACTTAATCGCGCGCAAAGGCCGAATACTCAACCGATAAAATATTACCTTTATATAAAAGGTTGTTCTTCTCAGTCTTAGAATCAAGATTTTGATTTTATAATGAAATATAGTGATTTCAAATTCTATTTACTTCTCGATCTAGCCAAAATAATTGGCATCAATCTGTTAATAATAATTTAATTCTCTTCTCAAACCTATTAAGTTCTAACAAATGTTCGTCTAACCAGAATAATTGGCTAAGACATTTCTCAACATAATTCGTTAATAAACAGGAATTATCTGTACTGTCAATTCTAGCTTGTACGGATATGTATATCCAACAACAGTTATTTTACGAATGTATATATTCCAAATCAGTAATTAATTTTGAATTATTAAACATGCACTAACTGCGAATAATCAACAATAAATCCCTGGACGTGGTCTAATTAGCAATAATTAACCACTATAATAATTGAATGAATATAACTCAAGGTTGAGTTAGGGAACTTGCCTCTTCCGCTGATTACAGCTACACAATAAACTTATCTGCGTTCGTAAGACCTATAACCAATAATATCGGCTCACAATTAGCACAATAATTTATAACACATAACACTGTAATTCACAGTCAAGCTTCTCATAGGCACATTACCACATAGCCACATCAGTGTTTATAACCTAGATAAACAATTATCAAGTCTAACTATTTCGGTCTGGTTGGCCTTCGGTCCATTCTCGATGATCTAGTCACCCTATCCGACAATTAAAACAACTATTGTCAATTAAACTCAGTTTCTAAGCTTCAATATTATTTTAGATAGGTCAAATATCATTAATAATATTTTTCAGAAGCCTTTACTAATTCATAAGTAATTATTATAATTTAAAATAATTTTTCAAATATCGAAATCATTTTTAAATGATTTAATTATCAAATAATCTTATCATTATTAATATTTAATAATATAAAATATTAATAACATACTTATCAAAATATTAAAGTTATTTTTAATAAGTTAAAATATTTTTAAATCATCAATATTCTACTTAAATGATTTTTAAAATAATTAAAATCATTTTAAATCATTACCATTAATATTTAAATATTAATGAAATTATCATCAAAATATTAAAAGTCATTAATTATAACTTAAAATATTTTGAAATCATTTTTCTCATTTTTAAATGATTTTTAAATCAATAAAATCATTTTTAATTCATTTATTTAATATAATACTTAAATAAATCTAACATCATTAATATAAAATTATTAATGAGAATTCTCCAAAAATATTGAAAATTATATTTTATAATTCAAAATATTTTCTAACATTTTATTCTCATTTAAAATGATTTTTAAATTATTAAAATCATTTTTAACTCATTTATTTAATTTAATAATCAAATAAATCTAATATCATTAATATTAAATTAGTAATGAAAATTCTCCAAAAACATTAAAAGTTACATTTTATAACTCAAAATATTTTAAATACATTTTTCTTATTTAAAATGATTTTCATAATATTAAATCATTTTCTTTAATTTATTTAATACACTAATTAAATAAAATAATTACCTTTAATATTTAAATAATTATAAATATTAAAGAAAGATATTCCAATTGGTCAAAAATTATTTTTCATAATTTAAAATAATTTTTGGTAATTTTTAGAATTTATTTCTATTTTTAATTATTTTCCGGAAAAACAGAAAATAAAAATAAATATCAACCGTCGCTAAAGCCTTTAGCGACACATAACTATTGCCTTAGGTGTTCTTGGCTCAAGAACACTGACAATCTCAGTATTCGAGGAGCAAGGTTTGGCAGACTTTTAAGCTTAGACAAAATGGTTTCTGGGCTAACATAAAGTTCCAAATCGTAGTACACATTTAATACTACTCATATCAATCAACAATTTGGTCATAACACCATATTACATAACGATCTGGGCTTTCAAAGAAGCTGTCAGACCAAATCTGGGTTTCTCCAGAAACCCAGAAACTCAACCTATCACTTTCAAGCTCAATTTTATATACGATCTGGTCATGTTTCTTGTGATATAATGGTCCAATCGTGTAGTTGAAATGTCATAGAGTATATATATAACAATAGATCAGTCCAAAAACAACAGATTCCCAAGATAAATCTCAGTCAAACACTATCAGAATTTTTTTGCTCATGCACTTTCTAGAATTTCCAGAAAAGGGTCATCGTGATCAAATGGGTCACTTTGACCACTTTCTCTAATCGATCTGTTAACTTTTTATGGAATCTTATGGGATATATTCAGAGTACATATAACATACTATAAGATAGTTACATCAATATTAACATAACTTATCACAACTAACAGATCTAACGCTTAGAACATCACGTCGAATATTTGTGTAAACATTGCGGGTTGCCCAGATTTTTGTCCCATTACGGGTTGCTAACGGTTTTTGAGTGAATAAAACAAAATCTAGCCAATCAATAACTGTGATACCACTTGCAGATGAAAGACAACATAGCAAACTATTGATCTAACACATAACATCTTACAAATCATTAATATACAAAAATCTAAGCCTTATGACATTTGCTTGTTAGTCACCTTCAGAGCTCAAGAACAGATTTTGAAAACTTGAATTTTTACCCACTTTGATGCTATGGATCCATGATGGATCAACATAGATCAACTAAAAACAACTTCTAATATAAATATAAACACATAAACATAAATTTTTTCTTACCAACATAGATCAAAAATCGATTTGGGTTTATACCTTCTAGCTTTCCAATCCTTGATCTATACTCTCTAATCTGTTATTGGTTGATCTAGGGGCTGTATTTAGGACTGGTCTACCTTAGAATTTCGGAGGTATGAGAGAGAATAAGAGTTGGTGAGAGCAAAGTTGAAAATGAGCAAGTTTTTTGAACTTTCTCTCTAGATCTCTTATATCCTAGATACAATGAATCCAAATTTGCAAGTTGGCAAGATATGGATTAGATTTGATATAGAATTTAAGCACATGTTCTTATCCAAAGTGATGACTCACTAGATTTGCAAATCTTCTAACTTAATATCTAAGTAAAGGAGTACTTTGGACTTTGTACATGAAATTTTAATGGCATACATGGGATTTACCAAACCCTTAGGGTTTGACCCTTAGGGTTTAACCCTAAGGCTCTAACCCTAGTTTTACAACTTTAGCTTCTAGAATTTTCTAAATTAGGATCTTTAAAATAGAAAATTAAGATTTTCAAAAATATAATTAGTGTTCCCTAATAATATTAAAGGTTACTAATCACATTAAAGAATACTAATCACTTTAGAGCTTACTAATTAGGATTAGGGTTTCATAATTAGGGTTTAGGATTCCCAAATTAAAAATTAGGGTTTCCCGACATTCGATTAGGGTTCCTAACTACGTGTTAGGGTTTCCAATATTGAGATTAGAGTTTCCAATCCCTTATTAGGGTTTACAAATATTGTACCCTACCCGACCAATCATTGATCAACATTCTATACAGTACAAACACGTACTCAACAGTATAATTATTTCAATTATATTTTCAATCGAATCCCTATCTGGACTTAGGGTTAGGGTTTCTATTCTTCGTTAAGCACAACTCTACTCTAATTTCTTAGTCAATGCACAAATTGACTACTTCTTGATACTCGTATCACAAGTACACTGTACAATATTAACAGTCAATGTCAATATATATATATATATATAAATTTATTCGTGAAATTTGGATTATTCGGAATCTCGGGTTATCAAAAAATTTCTAATCATTTCAGGAATTATAGAAGCAATACTTACCATAGTAAGTTGAAATTCAAGAATACAAGATGAAATAATATCACTTGAATAATATGGAGTATGAAAGAAAATAATATTTCTCACGAGTATTGCAATAAAATAATATCCTTTACCTTTGTAGAAGCTGGATTTGACTGGAATATCGGATATTATTCTGAGAAAATCTTGCAGAAAAACTACGCTCAAAATATTCTTATACTCAAGAAAAATACTCACAATACTATAGAATAAGAATTTCTGATTATGAAGGTGTGATTGAGGAAGGAGGGGTTACCCCCTATTTATAGCAATGGAGGAAAAGAAACAGACGTCTACAATTCTCCTTACACTTTAACATTATGCCTAACATACTCATTTTTTTCATATGGGTGGGGGCCATCTTTTTGAAAAATGGTTTGCAGGCAACATCATCTCATCTACCAAATAATTGGCTTTAGCAATACAATTCATTCTCCGCCAAAATCGATTTAACTTTCCCTCATTTTTAAATACCTAACTTACTTTCAATATGGGTGGGTGCCACCTTTGAACAACTTCATGAGCAACAATCTCGTCACCAACCAAATGGCCTAACAAATCCTTTTCTCTCCGCCAATTTCGAGAATCCACAAAAGTTAGGCAAACCCAGATTTACTATCATTTTCAAGCCATCAAGAAAGAATACGCATATATCGTCCATTTTATCACATGTATATATATATATATATATATATATATATATAATATAAATAAATTTAAACAATCATAATATATATCTAAATGAATATTATATCGAAGAAAATAATTGCCAAACTTTTAACAAATCAAACATGCAAAAATTCCTTCATTTAAATCCACATAAAATAAATATACCCTTATCAATAATTAATTATTCCCATATAATATTACAAAATTACAATAATGACAACCAGGCCGTTCCCAGGAAAGATGGGGCTTTCCGATAAGGATTTCTCCTTACTGGCGCGCAATTAGATGACCAAACCTCTCCTTGACAGAACTTTCTAGACATTGCCAATAATTCTATCTAATAATATTATTCAAATAATATGAATTATTGATTTGATAATGGGAAATACTGTGCAGTGACAATTACTAAAACAACCATAATATAAAATATCAACGCAGCAATTATTGAATCAATAACATAAAATATTAAACAATAATTACTGTAACAATTATTGAGTAGTGTCTTCTTACGTAAGAATCAATAATTCAAAAATATTGTGCAATACCGTGTGCTACTGTGCAACCACGCGTATTACTATATTTTAACCACCGGGTATTCCAACAGTGTTAACGGTAATGATTACGCCGTTATTTATCAAAACTCAAATTTGTCATTTTATTCATCCGACCGTTATTCTATTATGGGGCCCACAAATGACTGCGCCGTTGTACGAATATTCCTGACAAAAAGAATATTCCTCGACCAAACGAATATTCCCCGACAACAATGATTATTTTATAACCACTTGCTTATTTTGTAAAACTTGCACATTTCACCCATAACTAAAGCATTATATAAAATTAATTCCTTATTATTTCAAGATAATAAATAGAGGAAATTTAATTTTATTTATAAAAAGTTGGGGTCTTACAATACCAGTGGTAGCAGTCATCGAAGCGGTGACAACAAGCGTGGAGGGAATCAACAGGCCAGAAATGGTAAGCACTTCGGTGGTAATCATGGCCAAGACAATAAGAGTGGATATTTCAAGAAGAGGAGATTCAACAATGATGGAAAGACATCAGCACAAGCACCCGTTGTTAAGGAAGGAGAATGACCACCTATCATACGCTTCAAATGCGGAGGGGAGGGACACATCGATCCAAATCTGCGTGATGTAGTCCAAAGCATGTTA